>JASDQU011025388.1:8939-32241 GCA_032191745.1 Picea mariana | reverse complement strand
ATTATTATTTTCCACTTTATTCATTTTAGTATTAAAAGTGAATTTATGATTAAATATTAGAAAATATACATGTTTTCATATATATCTCAATTATGCGTGAGCTTTGTAATGTGTAGGAATATGTGGATGATTAATTCAAAGAGACTTCTCGAATATCTCTTCCATCATTCCAAAGTAGATAGTTATTCAAGCCTCTTTTCAAGGAGAAGATCATGGAGATTTGGTTAGAATATCTTATCTAAGATATATGGGAGATATGTGTGAGGATTTGAAGGGATCATATCTTGTAATAATGGGAAAGTAGTTGGGAGTGGTTGAGAGAATAGTGGATCTACAATTATGAGATGGTTATCTTCTTCATGTATATAAGAGAGTGCTCTCTCTTCATTTGATAAGCTTGAATTTTTGGAGATAGTTTTGTAATTAGGAGAAGGGGATTCTTAGCTTTGTTATTCTTTCATGTTTTTTCATTTGACTATTGTAATATAATTTGAGATTGATATGTTGTGTGAGCTCACATATGTCATTGTTGTTAACTCTTCACATGTTGTATTTCCCTTATGCAATTTCATTCTTTCCTACTTAGTGTTTCAATGCTTTCTTAGATTAGTTTGATTTCAACAACATAGATTAGATTAGATTAGTTCTACTTCAGTCCTGCATAAACAGTGCACGTGCTTCGTCAGTTTACGTACCCCGGGTTGACAATTAAATAGTTGGGCAAGTACTACAATGTTATTATAACGACATATATTTCGCCTAAAAACTACCTGGATCTCCCTCGGTGTCCATGAAACCTTATAGAATGAGTGTACCTGAATTAATAGAACTAAAAAATTCAGTTATAGGAACTACTAGATAAAGAGTATATCAGACCAAGTGTTTCACCCCGGGGAGCACCAACTTTTTTTTTTAAAAGAAGGATGTAACTTTGAGACTGTGCATTGATTATCGTCAACTAAATAAAATGACAATTAAGAATAAGTATCATTTACCTAGAATTAATTATCTCTTTGACCAGGTTGGAGGAGCAAAAATATTATCTAAGCTAGATTTTAGGTCTGGTTATCACCAAGTCAGGATACAGGATGAAGACATAAATAAAACAACTTTTAGAACACATTATGGACACTATGAATTTGTAGTGATCCTGTTTGGACTTACTAATGCACCAACAACCTTTATGTGATTCAGGAAATATATGAATAAATTTGTATTGGATTTTTTCGATGATATTTTAGTTTATTCAAAAACTGAAGAAGAACATGAAGAGTGTCTGAAAGTAGTGCTACGGACTTTAAGAGAAAATAAATTATATGCTAAGTTTTGTAAGTGTGATTTCTACAAAATAAAAATACAGTAATTAGCACATGTAATATTAGAAGATGGTATTGCAGTGTACCCAAAAAAGATTAAAGGCATTATGGAATGGCCTATTCCTAAATATGTAGTAAACATATGGTCATTTATGGGGATTACTAGTTATTAACGGAGGTTTATCGAAGAATTTTCCAGAATTGCGTATTTGATTAAATAACTACAGAAAAAGGGAATAAAATTTAATTAGTCTCAAAAATGTCAAGACAATTTTGATAATCTAAAAAGACTCTTAACTACAACACCTATCCTAAAAGTAGAGGACTCATATAAAGAATTTACAGTTTGCATAGATGCAAGCAAAGAGCGATTAGGAGGTGTGCTAACATAGTATGGAAACGTCATCTGTTATGAATCATGTAAATTGAAAGAACATGAACAAAACTATGTGACTCATGATTTAGAATTAGCAGTTGTGCTTCATGCATTAAAAATGTGGTGGAATTATTTAGTGGGAATAAAAATTATGTTACTAACCGACAACAATGGTGTAAATCATTTTTTCATTCAACTGGATCTCAATACAAGACAAGAGAGATGGTTGGCCTTTTTAAGTGAGTTCGATTTTGAAGTACGAAAAATGAAGGGAAAGGAAAACAAAGTTGCAGATGCACTAAGTCAGAGGACTAGTGGGCTTTATGAAATAATTACCAGCAAAGAAGAAAATGACATCGAGCATAGGATAAAATCTGCAAGCAGTAATGATAAAAATTGCATCAAAACAACAATGAAATTGCAAGGAAATACAAAGAAAATGAACAAAACATATATGAGTATAGATAAAAATGGGTTGTTAAGGTCCAAAGATAGGGTATATGTACCTAACTATACTGATTTAAAGATGAAAATTCTTCTTGATTTGCACAAAAAGCCGTATTTTGGTCGTCCAAGATACCAGAAAAAAATAACAACATTAAGGAAACAGTTTATTGGCCTAACATGGAAAATGAAACAACTGAATTGTTGTCTAAATTTTTATATTGTCAACATGTAAAGGTTGAGCATCAACATCTGATAGGTCTGTTACAACCTCTTCCTATACCCGAATGGAAATGGGAAATTATTTCGATGGACTTCATCACAACTTTTCCTAAGACTCGAAGACAAAATGACTCAATTATGGTAGTGATTGATAAACTAAGTAAATATGCACATTTTATACCTGTGAAATGTACTTACAATGCAATTAATATCACTAAAATTTTTATGAAAGAAATTTTTATGTTGCATGGAATTCCTAAGATGGTGATTTCAGATAGAGATGTCAAATTTACATCCAATTTTTGGAAAGAATTGTTTGCATATTTGGGTACTAATTTGAATTTCAACATAAGTTACCATCCACAAATGGATGGGAAAACAAAACAAACAAACCAAATTATCAAAGGAATGGTGTGAATGTACTTAAGAACAAAGCCAACTAAGTGGGAAGAGTATCCAAACTTAGTTGAGTTCACTTACAATAATGGTCATCAAGCATCAACTAAGATGAGTCCCTTCAAAGTATTATACAGAAGGAAATGCACAACCCCAATCAGTTGGGATAATCCAGTTGACAGGATCATGGTTTTTACACATAATTTTGGTCACCCTAGTGATGTTTCTACATGCATGTGTTCAGGCTCCCAAAAGGATCTTTCTCATGAGAAAAGTTACTAGTTTCCTCCTCTACAAAAATTGTTTTTAGAAGGATGTCACAGGATAGACATAAGACACAGTGTGAAAATGCCTGATTTCTGTAGGCTGTCATAAACTTGGGTTGCAGAGTTTTCATAGGATTCTCTATAGATAGGGTGCAACGATGTTTGAAGACTAAGGAAAGGATGAAGTTCATGAAGGTTATAGAAGGGAATCTTCTAGAATATGAGGTGTCATTTGTATGGTTTGGATCCTACTAGATTCTATGATTTGGTGGGACCATCCTAATCTCTTTAACCATATCTCTTTATCATATATAATGATGTATTTCTCATGGAAAAGGTGAAGCAAGAAAGCAAGAGAAAGCAAGATGAAGTAAGGAATTTATGAAGGAATAGGCTGAGAATTGTGTGAGGGATTGTATCTCAATTGATTCTTGAGGTCTTCACCTATCCATCAAGTTATTGTAGATCCTCTTCATGAAATTTTGGATCAAGTGTGTGTGTTGGAGCAAAAGACCACTAAAAGGGAACCTTGCAACATCAAGGTTGTTTGGTTGTATCTTCCACTTTTATTTAATATAGTAAAGTGGGATGTTTCTTTCCCATAAAATCATTCTCATTTTATTAAATGACTCCTTGATCACATGTGTAAGTTTTTATTGAATATACTATTATTGATTTCACTTTGGTTGGCTTATGTTTCACTGAAGATCCAATATCACAAGAGCACCGAAGAATAGCAGGGAAAACAAAGATATAAGGAAGAGGTATTCAAAGGTATTTCATTCATCTCTTGATCGATAGTAAACTCAATGATTAAATCTTAGGGAAAGTGTCATGTCTTGTTTTGTTTTTTTCTAGATTCAGGTGGATCTAGGGAGATCAGTTTATGTCCGCATTCACCGATTTATCCAATAACAATGGTGGGACCGAAAATGCTCCAAGAAATGGAGAGAATAGTAAAAAGGGTACGATAGAACTTGAAAGAGGCACAAGACCGACATAAAAGATATGCAAATCTAAAGACAAGACATCAAGAATTCAAAATTGGGGAACATGTATATCTAAAAGTCAAAGAAAGAAAAAGATATCTAAATCTAGTAATTTTTTCCAAGTTGGCACCAAGATTTTGTGGCCCCTTCGATATTTTAACTCGAATTGGACCCGTGGCATATCAACTGGCACTTCCTGCAAATTTAAAAGTTCATAATGTTTTCCATGTTTCGTTATTGAAAATATATATTCATGATCCTACTCCCATCATTGATTGCAACATGGTGTAGGTGGAATGAGAAGGTGAGTTCCAAGAGGAACCTCTGTGCATTCGGGATAGGAAAGAAAAAGTACTTCAGAATAGATCCATTACCCAGGTAAAAGTGCAATGGAAATACTTTAGTCCTGAGGGGGCCACTTGGGAATTGGAAGAAGATATGGAGAAATCTTATCCAATACTAGTCCGAGAGATGATTGAACACTGAGGACAATGTTTTACTTAAGGGGGATAGGATGTGATATCCTTAAATTATTAAAACTAAATTCCAAGTTGAATTTATAAATAATTTTTCATTTATGAAAAATCTGACTTTAGAAATAAATTTCCATTTATGGCAAATATGAATTTAGAAATTTGGATTTTGTAATTATTATTTTATGATTTTTCAACAAAGTTTTGACGTTCCCAACTATCCTCTTTTGATCTACACATGTATGTGACAATTTTTTTAATAAATTAAATGCTGAAAGACAAATGGAAGAACGAGGTTGAAAATAGTTGACTATGACTCCATGAGTGGGGAACAGGTTTGAGTTAACTTAGAGATAATTTTTACAAGTGGCAGTAGTTGATTTTTGTCACTAGAAGCCCCTAAAATTCAGGGATTTGTAAGTCTACGAATTTCCCCAAGGAGGGAAAGAAATGGAATGTCCTAGGCACAAGATAAATACAACATATGTGAGAGGCATGAAACTGCTTAGTATGTTGGGGATGGAGAAATGTTTTGCTATTATGAACACATATGGTGTGAGGAAAATCATTTTTTTTTTATCTGTTGAAAGTGACAATAGCTAAGAAGTGTGATGTAGTTCTTCCTTATGGAGTCATGGTCAAGATAGGGGGTGATCAAGACAAGTGATCATGGTTGTTTTGTTTCTATAGTTGGGTGGAACGTGGTTGTTCCATTTGTTTCCCAACATTAGTATTTTGATATGTATATCAACTATGTTCTTTTATGGTTGATGTAATATTGTGGATTTTATCTCACTGATAATAGGTATAATATTTTTTACATATAAGAAGAATCTATTTTAAGTGGACTGTATAGCCATGTTAGTTTTGTGGCTTGCCACTGTGTAAAGATACTTGTAGTAATGTTTGATTAAGGTTTAGTATATATTTACAAACACACACACACATATATATTTAAGAATATAAATTGTGTATATGTGCCTATTGGTCATGATAGATATATTTTCTTGATTGTTGTTCATTTCTGTATATAATCAAATACTTCAAAAAGAAAAGTATAAAGAGACTGTATTTAATTTTTTTATATTATGTTCAGTATAAATAATAAAAGTCTCAATTACATTCTTTTATCTATTATCAAAGAAAGATATATGATACAGTAGATCACAGGATACTTGAAAAAAAAGTATATATGTATGTATTACAGACAGTAGGTCATTGACCAACTTTTCTAGTTTGGGTTTTCCATAGATCCAAGAACTCCATAGCTAGCCTAAACCGAGCTTTAAAAGACTACATAAAATTGTCTGCGAGTGCGCGCATGGAATTGTAGACGAGATATGGAACCCAAATACCTTTTGTGGACAGACCGCTTCCTTCACCAAGTGCAGTGTCTTTTCTCCCAACCTGCAAAAGAGCCACATGACAGTGTTAGTAACTTACTAATGTACAAACCATTAAGGAATGAGATAAATAAAAAGAGTCAAAGTATACTTATATTGGATCCCGATTGCATATTAGAGTATATTCATTGCTTTGCGAAACAGTCAACCCAAGTCCCATGAAGGGGAGTGGGTGCGTAAGTCATCTGATGGGTTCCCTCGCAAGACAAAGGCACCCATCATGAGTTGACATACATGAGAAATTAATTTATTTGCGAAATTAATAATAATAAAATGAATTTATAATTAAGTTCTGTAGATTTGATATCCTATAGTTTACAAAATACAGAGAGAAGATATACAAAATAAATACAGACTATAATAAAGAGAAGGGTTTTGGTAATTCCACAAGTATTACATGGAAGAAATTTTGAAAACCACATATGGAGGGCCAACAGAATATTGTGGGGAGGCTAATAACTAAAACAAAAATTATCCTTGCTAATACACGGATGGAGTTTTCAACAAGGGTGATCCCTACGGAAAGAAGGTATGAAATTAAGAAATAATTGCAGAGATGCAAGGATGCGATCTCTGTAATAATAAAATATGTAAGTTAAAGTTTAATTATGAAAAACGTATTAAAAACCCTGTGAATTTCTCGCCTTGGATTTCACGAGGTGATGTGGGAATGCATGCAAGTATGAGTTATAGTACGTAATAAAACAAGAAGATCTTATTTTAAAACCAAAGTTGTGAAAGGAGAGAACTCCCTAATTTTATGTAGACATATTTGAACAATAGCGAACAATAGAGGACGTTGTCGAATGGTTGTGTGTGTTTTAATAGTGACAGAGAACATTTTTCTTCTCAACAGAGATATTCTATAACCAGTGAATACATACAAGGAGTATTGCTGCTATTTTCAACGAACAAGGGATTTTAACCATGCCATATAAAAATACAGAGTATCATTATGAATTTTACATACAAAGTTTAAATTAATTGAAGTCTGTAACAAATCCTTTAAGTGTATGAAGCTTCGAATATTACGTCCAAATGACGGAATGAAAATATAGGACTATTCGACAATGAATATTACATAGTGTTTGCTGGATAGACCTCTAAAGATGAAGGTTATTTTCTTACATTGTAACCTCCAGACAAGGGTCGCGGGTGTAATGACCTCTATACAGACTTGAAACCAAACTAGAATTTTGTGTAGGTTTTATCCTTTGGAAATGATGATTCCAACCACGGATGGACTAGGAAGGAGCCCCGAAGGATTATGGGTTTGAAGAATGATAGCTAGTAGAAAAGAAACATTGTAACCCCATCAAACCGAGTGATAAACTTACTCGCGAATGAGAATCCTTAACACGACAGAGCGTGGAACGAATTGCACAGAGAAATTTTGCATAAAGAATACATTTCACAGAGAACACATCGCATAAGGAATGCATTGCACAAAGAATGCCTTGCATAAGGAATGCCTTGCATAAGGAATGCCTTGCACAAAGAACATTTTGGCATAAATAATACATTGCATAGAGAATGTTTTGGAATAAATAATACAATGCACATAGAATGTTTGCATAAATAATACATTGCACAAAGAACGTTTTAATACATTGCATAGAGAATGCCTCGCATAAATAATACATTCCACATAGAACGTTTGCATGAAGAATATATTGCACAAAGAATGCCTCAAATAAGGAATTCATTGCACAAAGAACATTTTGGAATAAAGAATACTTTGCAGAGAGAATGAGTTTGCATAAAGAATACATTGCATAGATAACGTAAGCATTAGAAAAGTTACTTATTGTTCCTATCAGAATCCTTGTGAGAGCACCAATGCTACGATTCTTCACAGATCCAAACACTACTACCGACCGTCGGGAGTAAACCACAGAGTAAAAAAATTAAAAGGATACCCAAGGCACAACTACTAGGGGAATAATGGTCCCTCGAGCCCCTCAGTAGTGGAGAAGAGCGATGGGTACACCACCCTTTACCTTTCCATGTGAAACCATCTGAAGTAGCAAGCCCATAGTGGGCGCTCCTCTGTAGTGTCATGCCTCGAGAGTACTGGTAGGTATATCTGTAACATACTAATCTTTTGAGCACGTGTTATCGAATTATGTTTTGAGGACACTTGCATGCAAGTGATCCGGTTATAGTACATGGTTTTGATTTTGTATATGTATCATTGATAGTGTTTCGTCGATGGATGCAGGCTGAAAAATGCCTGTTAATCTGACTCACATAAGGAGTAAAGGGGCCATGCACATAAACTAGATATTGAGGGAGAGGTGTGGCAGTGTCCCTGTCACAAGCTATTAGCACTCTGTCATGGCTCGAATTGTAGGTTAACGATTACCTATTTCGAGAGGTCCATGATGTTGTGAGGGTAGAATAAGACAGTCGCTCATGAAGATTGTAAGGGTCGCGCAATAAGGCAGAGTCCGTATTCATTGGAAGTCCTTATTCTCTCACAAGGTCGCCTGAATGGAGTGTTGACTCCAAGGGTTGGACAACTTCCAAAACGAGTCAAGGGTGAATGGCACCCTTGGAGCACGGAGTTGCATCTTGAAGGGCACGTCGCATAAATAAAACTTGAGTCAATGAATCTAGGTGGCCTAGAGAACCTTGAGAGAATAATTAAACCTTAAAAAAAAATTCTTTAGGCTTTGCGAAATTTAAGTAATTAATTAAAGAATGAGTTTATTAATTGTATTTATCTCAAATGAAAGTCTAATCCTATTCAAAAAAAAATTAATCCCAAGTCTAAGTTCTTGTAAGGAGACTAAACTAAATTATTAACTAAAATAAAAAGGAATGAGGTAAATCAATTTAAGGATTAAGTAAAATGAAATAAACCTAAAGATTTGATTTAATACAAGTGTGTACAAGAAAATACCAAATTGGAATTTAAGATAAGAAAGGAATAAAGCTGAGAGAATATGTGTACTCATAGAATGGTATCTAGAGTCTAACTACCACTAGTTTAACTAGAAGAAGATTCATATTTTAAGAATATGGGGAATAAAGACACAACTAGGAGTGATTTAATGAGCTCAATTGGGAATTGTGAGGGAAATTGACTTTTAATTAAAATAAAATATGGAATTACTTGTGCAACTAGGGAAAGGGTGACAAGTGTGAGGAGGAATAATTCTAAATTATTTAATTAAAAATAAAATTATTTTTGCAAGTGGGATGTGTCAGTTAGAAAATTCCTATAAAGAAAATGGTCAAAGATGGTAATGAGGGACACTGGTTATGGGTAAAGTTAAGCTGTTAGCTTAGAGATAGAATATTTATGGTTTTGTGTGTGTGGCCCCTTTGCAGCTCGAAGGCTAACGGGGAAGAAGAGTACCCCTAGCGTTCGTTGGTAGGTACCAGTGAAATCTCAATGAATAGCTAGCCAGAAAAAAGGAAGAGCATCACTTTGACCACCTTCGTCGCTTACAATATTCTTATTTGAGTTGTAATTGTACTTGTGTTAATATTTTATTGTAGTATAGAGTTCTTGTAAATAGCCCAAAACTATGATTGAATGTCTGATATCGATTCGTCATGATGTTGGATGATTTTTGTGTAATATTAAAATGAGTTCCTGGTATTACTCTCATTTACTTTCTCGGTCCAAGTATTGGAATTTATTCAACCACATTTCACTTTAACCCAATTTGGTTCCCTACTGTGATTGAATGTCTTATATCGATTCCTCATGATGTTGGATGGTTTTTGTGTAAGATTAAAATGAGTTCCTTGTATTAGACTCCACAAATCGCGTTGCTACTGAATTTGGGACTAAATATACATGTTGGCCTTCGATCTAATTGTCGATGACCTGGGTATGCGTAGCAGGAGAGAAGTGTAATAATAAAAACCTTTGAGTTTTCTCTTGATTGTCTCGAACAATTTCGTGGGGACTCCAAGGGACGCGCTTGCATGTTTTATAACAATTTCTAATCGATGATCTTGCTAGACGGGTTGTCGACTTCGTCTGTGTATTGAGATGAATTGTTTTGGTAGAGAACTCGTGGTTTATACAAAATTTATATTGAGGTTGTTCGATCCTGTGGGGTGAATCTCGTAAACCATCTACCACGAAGGAGTGAAGACGCACCTGTGTATAGCCTCCGTTTTTTTAACAATTGATTCCCGTGTGTGTCTTGGGTTGGTGTGATAACTCTGACCGTTGTTACCTAATTAAACTCTATTCAACTTCTGATGCCTGGAATTCAAGGGAACGATTAACCCAGAGTCGGGATTGGGATACGTTGCGGGATCTCCTTGTCGCCTTGTGCTTCGTGAGATTTCCCTTTTTCTTTGTGATCACCTTAGGACCTGCATGTCAACTTATTCTGAAAACGCAATTGTAGTCACAACAATAATTCGGTTATTGCACTTTCCGGTGTCATTTTCTTCTTCCCTTTTAAACTTGAGTACTACACGAAACTCTCCTTGCTGTCTGATGAACTATTCCCAACGACAAGACTTACCACCGGATCCATCGCCAGAATGAGACCGGGTCACTCTGCGTTTTTGCTTGGATAATCTGAAAACGTAACCCTTATCAATTATTGTTCATTGAAACATCATTGGCGTCCTGATATTCACCCTTACCACCTAATTCGCCTGGATCCCTGGGATCACTTAGAATTAATTGAAACCGACTCTTGTTTGCCCAACTAACCCTTAGCTAAGATTCGCATCTAATTACTCTCCGTATTAATATGTATCCTTTCCCTTAAACTCACCCATTTCATGGATTTGGTCCTTGCTGCCCGAATTAAATGCAAAATCAGAAATGCAATTGCATGAGCACCTGAGTGGGCTCAATGGTTAAGAACATGTGTTATCTCTGGGGAGGTCACAGGTTCAAAATCGGCGGGGGGTAGGGATGCTCATATTGGCCCGTTGTGACAAGGCTAGAAGGGTAGACGACCCCTGGGATAGAGGTTTCACTTAGGTGGGGCCTAGGGACGTCTCGGCCCCTGCTGAGTCACAAGTTATTAGTATATCTGGTTTGCGGGCTGTTGGATATACTCTTGAAAAGTCGCTGTTCCCATGGTTAAAAAAAAAGAAATGCAATTGCCAGATTTGGGGCAGGATTTTAGCCCAGAATCCAGATGGTTGAGGATTCTCGTGCGTTATCCTTTCACCTAATTGCAGAACACTTGGGTGTCTTGTTGTTCACCCTGGTTGCGCAGTGATTTGTGAATCTGTGGCTTAACCTAAATGAGGAGAAATGGCCTCCTGTAAGGATCCTCCCACTTGTTAAAATTGTAGTTGACTATCATATTTGACTTGTCTAATTTATTATTACGAACCTCCCACTTGTTAAAATTGTAGTTGACTATCATATTTGACTTGTCTAATTTATTATTACGAAATCGGTTTTTGTCCTTACCTTTGGATAGGATAGTTGGCATATATAATCCTTTACCTAATGGTTGTTTGCTAATCTTCTTCAATGCATAGCTTAATGTAAGGTCGATTGACCTAATTAATTGCTTTCATAATAGATCCTCGTCTAGTTCCTTCTTAAGTATAAGTGGGGTAACTTGAAGTCCTTGCTTATTATTTATTATGACATGATCTCTTAATAGTAGGGGATTTTTAAGATAGCCTAGAAATCCTTGTTTATGATTAAGATAAGTCTAGGTCTTCCTTAATTTTTTCCATTGGAATTGTAAATTGGCTTGGGTTACTTAATTAGTGTTGGGTCGTTCTTTAATTCTTTAAATGGATTTACGTCAATATAGAGTTCTTATTGGTATTGTTCATTTAAGACTTGATCTTCCTTAAAATCCTTATATATGATACGTAAGTTGGTAGGGGAGTTATCTCATTATGGCTCGATGGGTGATGATCTTTTAAATTCTTAATGGATTTTTAGGCAGCCCTTTCTTCTAATAAATCATTATTAAGTGTGATCTCCTTATGTTAACTTGTAATTGGCCATGGAATTTAATATTGAAATCTTACATTACTACTTAATTAGAATAAGTCATTTAAAGGTATATTTATTTAGTTGCGCTATATAAGAATGGTATTTGATATAGTAGTTCGATGTAATCAATAAATGATTCTTGATATAGATGAACTTGACTTAGGTGAGGTTTTAAAGATGGACGTAAATAGATCTCTACCTAGTGATGGGATCTTATTTATGATTTCGTAGATTTTTAAAATCCTTAGTTCTTATTTTCTGACTTAATTGCAATTATTTATTGATGAATGATGAATTGAGTAAAACCGATTATTCCTTGCACTGATGGAAAAGATGTTTAGTTATGATTAATGATACTAGTCCAGAATTTGGATTATGATTGATTAATGTCATTTAGATACCTCATCTAGTCATGAGACCTTAAGTGGTCAAAATCAATAGGATGAATCATCAACTTGAGCGTTGCTTATGTGTCTTGGAGGTCCTAACCATGTAGGATAGGTTGGGCGGGTAGCTTGCTTATATTATCACTTGAGATATGTGGATTGAATATTAGCGATGTTTCTTCCGTTGATCGTGATGTGTTGATTATGTATCTTTATTTATTATGATGATGTGTCGATTATGTGTTGTTATTAATTATGTTAATGCATTGATTATGTGCCGCTATTAATTATGTTAATGCATAGATTATGTGTCATCATTAATTAGGACGATGTTTCGATGTTGTTGCTATTAATTATGTGGTGACGTTTTAATTTCCTAATGCAATTTTTTTTTTTTACCTCTTTTTGTACCCATTAACTATTATCGTAACGACGGGTCATTACATATGGTATGAGAGAGGGTTCAACCCTATGAATTTGGACCGTTAGACCTTCCCCTGTGTTAAAATTATGACTTAAACGTTATCGCTAATTAAAATTTGAAATTTTTCCATGCAGGTAATCATGGTTACACGATGTCGTGAAGGTAGACGATGTGGTGATAGGGGGGTAGGTGCGACACCTCCAGTAGAATCCATGCTAGAAGGGTCTAATCCCCAAGGATAAGAACAAGTCATTGGGGAGGAGCAGGCTGCAGTGGGAGATGTGGTTGGCTTGATGAGGTCCTTTCATAGGATGTCAGAGGATATGATTAACTGACTAGATAGGGATGAGGCCAGAGCATTTATACCCAATGAGGGTTCACAATGCACTCCAACATGTAGTGGTAACATTCACAGAGAACTCGAGAAGGTGAATTTTTTCGAGTTCATTGGTTCCACGAATGACTCAGTCATTGAAGCATGGTTGGAGAACATGGCGATGTGTTTTTCACTTCATGACTACACCTTCAACATGAAGGTTCACATAGAGGTATTTCAACTGAAGGGGAGTGTTCTTATATGGTGGAATATCCTCCTACCTCAACTAAACATGGCCTTCAAAGACGTGTCATGGGAACTGTTCGTGGAGCAGTTCCAGGAGAGCTATTTGTTAGAGGAATTCATTGAGCGCCAACTAAATGAGTTCAATGCCTTGGGACATGGTGGTCATATGGTGTCGAATTATGAGTCCATGTTCATGAAGCTACTTTGTTATGCCCCACATTTGAACACAGAGAAGTTGAAGGTCAACAAGTTTGTGTTCAACCTTAACTTCAACATTCATGCAAAGGTGAGCATCCTAATTCCTTAGACGTTAAGCAATGAAATCCAGAAGGCCCTCATAGCTAATGAAGAGTTAAACACTGGGGGTTAGGGAAGGAATCATGCAAGACCAAATGGAAAAATGACCTCAAGAGTGCAGCAGCATCAGACACTAGCCAAAAAAAAATTAGGGTATTGAGATATGTCTAGAGGACCCATGTGCATGAACACCGACTCCTCAGCAGAGGACTCCCTACAGAGGACCACTGCATCAACAATAGCATCGCCTGCATAAACAACAATTTAGGCATGTTCAACATAACATACCAAGATCTCAAGTGGGTAGGCCATCAACTTTTAATTCGGGGACCAGGAGTACTGGATGAATGACTGGATGTTTGACTTGTGGAGAGCCACATTCCCAATGAGACTGTCCAACTAAGAAAGCCAGAGTGTCCAGATCAATAGGACACACTACAGTTGGAGATTTGGGCAAGGCCCACACGATTCATTCAGCAGTGAATAATCTCTATGTCGATCACCGATCCTATGTGCTCGAGACGTCAGGTACAATTGTCGACAAAAATTTTAGAATTTTGATAGATCTAGGTGCTATAAAGAGATTTATTTCTAGTGCAGTGCTAAAGAAAATTAAGGTAAAGGAAGTCGAGCATGACGAGTTAGGATACTTAGAGATGGCTTTGAGTTCCAAACAAAAGGTTGGAGCAAGGGTTACAAACTGTAGAATTAACTTGGGATATTTTGAAGCAAAGGCTAACCTATACGCCACAGTCTTAGGATCGTATGAAACAGTGATCGACATGGACTATTTGGAATCACATGATGTGATACTCAACTATAAGAAGAAATGGTTAAGTTTGAAAGATGATGTGTGACATAGAAGAGTGATAGTAGGAAGAAACCAGGGAGTGTCCTTGAGGTTCATTTGTTCCCTATAGCTACATAAGAGCATGCGCAAAGGATGTAAGTCATATGCAATCTTAGCACTAAACAAAAAGGGCGAGTTAGAAGGATTAGAAAACCTTCTGGTAGTATGAGATTTTATTGACGTGTTTCCAAAATTCTTACTAAGTTTGTCACCCGAAAGAGAGTTGGAGTTTACAATCAACTTGAAACCAGGAATTGAACAAACAGAAAGAACCCCTTATCAAATGTCAATGCCTGAGTTATAGAAGTTGAAAATGAAATTGAAGGAGTTTTTTGGACTTGGGACTTATACGTACAAGTATGTCACCTTAGGGTGCACCTCTTATTTTCATAAGAAAGAAGGATGGGTCGTGGAGAATTTGTATTGACTACAGTCAATTGAACAAGGCAATGATCAAGAACCAGTATTTGTTGCCAAAAATAGACGAATTGTTTGATCAAATGAAAGGAGCAACAATGTTTCAAAGATCGACCTGAGATCAGGATATCACCAGTTAAGAATTAAAGAGGAAGATATACCTAATCCCACATTCAAGATGGGGTTTAGACACTACGAGTTCACTGTTTTATCGTTTGGAATGATAAACACCCTAGGGGTATTCATGAGTTTGATGAATGGGGTGTTCTGCGAATACATGGAATTTTTTTGTCAAGTATTCATTGATAACATAATGATATATTCTTGGATGATAGAAGAACATGACATACATTTAATATTTGTACTACAGTGTTTATGGGAAAACAAATTATGCGCGAAACTGTCGAAATGCTCTTTTTACCAATCGAAAATTCATTACTTGGGGCACATTATATCGAGTGAAGGTATAGTTGTGGATCCTGCGAAGGTAGAGGCTATTATGGAATGGATTGTACTGCAAAAACATACAAGAAGGATGCATATTTATGGTTTTAGTAGGATATTACCGATGGTTCATCAAAGGTTTTTTAAATATAGAAAATTTGATCACGAAATTACAGAAGAAAAACAAGAAGACTTTATGGAGAAAGAAATGTGCGGAAGCATTTCAAAGGCTGAAGGAGTTGTTGACGACATTATCGATACTAAAAGTCCTCGACATGGAGAAGGAGTTCTTGGTATGTACGGATGCATCCAAGGAAGGCTTAGGAGGAGTATTGATGCAATACAATTGAGTGATCATTTATATCTCAATGAAATTAAGAAAGCATGAAGAGAACTACACAACGCATGATTTGGAGTTATTGGCCATTATGTATGCATTGAGATTTTGGAAACACTATCTCATTGGATGAAAATTAGAAATAAAGAAAGATCATTGTGAACTACAACATATATTTATGCACAGTGGCTTGAATGCACGACAAAGGTGTTGGTCATAACTACTTAGTGAATATGACTTCGAAATTACTTACATAAAAGGTATGGTGAGCAGAGTGGTCAATGCGTTGAGTCATATACCATGCATATTTTTGGTATTACCTCTTTAGATAAATCTTCAAGAAAATATTCTAACTTTACAAATCGATGATGACTGGTACAAAGAGCTTAAGGAAAACATTGGACAAGACACCATGATGGTACCAAGGTTTGAAGGATATACATTGAATAATGACCGATTGATGAGGTATAATAACAGGATTTACATACCAATAACAACAAATTAAGAAAATTGATCTCAAGCGATGCTCATATAGTAGTGTACATGGCTCAACTGAGAGTCATGAAGATGTGGGTAGACCTTAAGCATTTATTATTCTTAAAGAGAATAAAAACAGACATAGTTAGTTATGTGACACGATTTCTAAAACGCAAGAAAGTGAAAGATGAACATAGACATCTAGAAGGGTTACTACAGCCAAACATTATTCTGGAATTAAAATGGGAGGTCATTTTGATGGACTTTATAGTTGGATTTCCACTGACGACAAGGAGACACAACTTGATTTTCGTGGTAGCTAACACTTTGACAAAGATATTTTATTCATTTACGTATGACGCATCAGGTGCCATACATAGCTAGAGTTTTTGTTAGAGATATTGTGGCATTACATGGCATACCAAAAAGGATCATATCCGATAGTGGATCAGTGTTTACAGGACGATTTTGGACGAGTTTCTAAGAGGATTTGGGAACAAAATTGAACTTTAGTACAACATATCACCCTAATACAGGAGGGCAGACACAAATGACAAACCAAATTTTGGAAGATATGTTGTTTATGTATGTAATAGACCAATAAAGACGTTGGGAAGAGTTTTTGACACTTGTATAATTTACATACAACAACAACTATCAAAGTACCATTAAGATGGTGTTGTTTGAGTTTCTTTGCAGGCGATTGTGTTGGATGTCCTTGAGTTGGGATTGACATGAGGAGATAGGGTCCTTGTGGGACTAGAATTCATCCAATAAATTGAAGAACATATGCAATCGATAAGAAAAAGGATTAAAGAAGCACAAGATCGACATAAGATTTATGTTGATTCGCATCACATTGACTGCAATAGTGAAGTTAGTGATCGATTTTTCTTGTGGGTGAAACCACAAAAGTGTTCGATCAAGTTTGGAAAGGGTGGTAAACTCTCTCCTCGGTTTGTGGGACCTTTAAAAGTTGTGGAAAACAAAGGACACGTGGCCTATCGACTAGCCTTGCCTTATTATTTGAGGAGTATGCATGATGTTTTTCACGTATATGTTTTGAGACATTATGTTAGTGATCCTACACATGTGATTGACATGAGTTCTTTGCAAGTGTCATATGAGGGTGCACTCATAGGTGAGTCAATATGCAGTCTCGACCATTGCATTTCACAGATACGACATTGAATAGTCAATCAGGTCAATGTTCGATGGGAAATTATAGTCTGCACTTGGTTAAATGGGAGGACGCATATGATATGTGTCGACACGTTCCTTACTGATTTGATAGATTAGACATATCGATCTTCTCAGATACTTTTATTACAACATTTTATATAATGTACAAATTTAGGACAAAGTTTAAAACAAGAGGGGGTGTATGTAACATCTCGCACTTGCGAGCATATGTTATCCACTTATTGTTTAAGGACACTTGCGTGAAAGTGATCTAGTTATAGTACATGGTTATTTGTTTTTCTTATGGATTTTTATGATGATGTTGATGGTTGTGATTTAACGTTATTTTACACACACACACACACACACACACACACATATATATATTGACAGATGTTATTGATGAGTTTTTCCTGAGTGTGCAGGACACTTGACAGATTGTGGATGTCGATGGCATCAATGGACCTCCTTGGAATCCAAATTGATTCATGGAGTGGACTATAATGGTTTGAGTATTTCATTTATGCATATGTGACATATGATCGATTATATCATAACTTTGTATATGGATCACTGACAATGTTTTATTGATGAATCCAGATTGATGAATTCTTGCTAATCTGACTCACATAAGGACTAAAGGGGCCATGCACATAAACCAAATATTGAGGGAGAGGTCTGACAATGTCCCTGTCACAACCTACTAGCACTCTCGATGTGGCTCAAATTTTAGGTTAATGATTACCTAGTTCTAGAGGTCCACGATGTGGTTAGGGAAGACTCAGATAGTCTCTCACAAAGATTTTAATGGATGCACAGTAAGGCGAAGCCCTTATTCCTTAGAACACCTTAGTCTCTCACAAGGCCGCACGAATGGAGTGTTGACTCCAAGGGTTGGAAAACTATCAAAACCAATAAAGGGAGAGTGGCACCCTTGGAGCACGGAGTTGCGTCTTGAAGGGCACGTCGCACAAATAAAACTTGAGTCAATGAATCTAGGTGGCCTAGACAACCTTAGAGAATAATTAAAACTTAAAAAAAAAAAAAACTTTTGGGTTTGCCGAATTTAATTAATTAATTAAAGAATGAATTTATTAATTGTAAATCCCAAATGAAAATCTAAGCCTATTAAAAAAAAAATTAAGCCTAAGTCTAAGTTCTTGTAAGGAGACTAAACTAAATTATTAACTAAATTAAAAAGGAATGAGGTAAATCAATTTAAGAATTAAGAAAAATGAAATAAACCTAAACATTTGATTTAATACAATTGTGTGCAAGAAAATACCAAATTGGAATTTAAGATAAGAAAATAATAAAGATGAGAGAATATGTGTAGGCATAGAATGGTATCTAGAGTCTAACTACCACTATTTTAACTATAAGAATACTCATATTTAGTAAGGCATCAAACTTTAAATGGGAATATGGGGAATAAAGAGACAACTAGGAGTGATTTAAGTAGGGCATTTGGGAATTGTGAGGGAATTTGACTTTTAATTAAAATAAAATATGGAATTACTTGTGCAACTAGGGAGAGCATGACAAGTGTGAGGAGGAATAATTCTAAATTATTTAATTAATAAATATTTTATTTGTGCAAGTGGGGATGTGTGAGTGAGAAAATGCTATAAATAAAATGGTTCAAGATGGTAAGGGGGGACATTGGTTTTGGCGAAATTTATGTTGCCTAATTAATTTTCACTGGTTCTACCTGTGAGTGTTGAGATACTAAGCTTGAGATAGAATGGTGTCTCTACTTTGCGAGGAAATATTGGAGCTAGAGTATTTATGGTTTTGTGTGCATGGCCCCTTTGCGTCTCGTGGGGATAAGGGAAAGAAGAATACCCCTAGCATTGGTTGGAAGGTACTGGTGAAGTTTCAATGATTAGCGAGCAAGAGAAAAGGAGGAGCGTCAGTTTGCCAAGGACATGTTCATGACCTCCTTCATTATTAGTCATGATGTTGGATGGTTTTTGTGTAAGATTAAAATGAGTTCCTGGTATTACTGTCATTTAATTTCTTGGTCCAAGTATTGGAATTTTTTCAACCACATTTCATTTTAACCCAATTTGGTTCCCTACCTGTTCAATTCTATTTGGATCGCCCTTGAATTTGTTGGAGTCATGCACATTTCATTTTAACCCAATTTGATTCCCTACCTGTTCAATCGCCCTTGAAATTGTTGGAGTCATGTGATAGATTGTAAATGATAATACCTAGACTACGAAGTGGGAATCAACTGGTAAGATTGTTACATATTTAACGATCATTTCAGAGACTTAAGCTTCGGGACTCCACAACTCGCGTTGCTACGGAATTTGGGACTAAATATACATGTTTTCCTTCAATCTAATTGTCGATGACCTCGATATGCGTAGCAGGATAAAAGTGCAATAATAAAAACCTTTTCCTGGCAACTGTAAACAGAAATAATGGAAGAGTAAATAGAAATAAATAAAGAATACATAAATGTTGGGAAATGGACGCTATTGTTATTGACTTCATAAGAGTTATATAAATGGCTACAAAACATTTTTACAGTTTAAGAAATGGGAGTAACTGAGTAACTGTCAACAGATGGTTTTACTAACTAATTTGTTAAGGTAAATTACAACTCCTAACACTCCCTCTTAATCTGGAGGATTACAATATTAATAATGCCTAAAATTTCACGTTGAAATTGAAAAACATCTCTTCCCAAAGGTTTAGTGAAGATATCAGCTAGATGAGCTTTAGAACCACAAAATTTGAGAAAAATGTCACCATTTTTTACGAGTTTACAAATGAAGTGAAATCGAGTATCAATGTGTTTGGTTTTCTAATAAAACACATTATTCTTCAACAAGGAAATGGCAGAGTTATCGTCACAAAAAATCGAAATAGGTACTTTTGTCGTATATCCAAAATCCATCAAGAGCCTTTTAAGACAAACTGCATGACAGGCTGTTGTTGTTGCCGCTACATATTCCTCTTCTGCAGAAGAGATAGAAACTATGGGATGCTTCTTAGATTCCCATGAAATCAAATTATTTCCAAAAAGAATAGCATAGCCTGAAGTGCTTTTTCTGTCATCAATACTTCCTGCATAATCACTGTCGGTATAACCTGTAACCATACTGTCTGCTGAAGCTGTGTACCACAAACCATAAGTGGTTGTACCTGCAATGTATCTTAAGATTCTCTTACCAACTTTCCAATTAGAATACTTAGGATATTCCATAAACCTCGAAATGTAACTTGTTGCATATGTTATGTCAAGTCTTGTAGTAGTAAGATACATAAGACTACCAACTAGTTGTTTATACAATGTAGAACTTATTAGTGACCCCAAATCTTCCTTGCTTAATTTAGTGCCAAGAGCAATAGGAGTGTCAATAGGCTTACACTTTTCCATCTTAAATTTTTTCAAAACATTAGCAACATATTTTTGTTGACTAATCAATATACCATGATCGGATTGGTCTACTTCAATACCTAAGAAATACTTCATTAATCCAAGATCTGTCATTTCAAACTCATTTTTCATGGTTGATCTAAATGCATCTAACATCATGTTTCCTGTGTAGATCATGTCATCAACATAAAGACATAGGATGAGAATATTACCCTGCTGATTTACCTTGATATACAAAGTAGGCTCATTTTCGCTCCTACTGAAACCATCTTTGAGTAAATAATTATCAATCCTACTACACCAAGCTCGCGGAGCTTGCTTCAAACCGTACAAGGCTTTCTTTAATTTGTACACTCTATGCTCTTGTGTTTTAACTTCAAATCTAGGTGGTTGATGAACATACACTTCTTCATTTAATACTCCATTCAAGAAGGCGGACTTAACATCCATTTGAGGAATAGGCCACTTATTTTGTGCTGCAATGGCCAAAACAAATTGGACAGTATGTAATCTTGCTATAGGTGAAAAAGTTTCACCATAATCAATGCCAGGTTGTTGTGAAAAACCTCTGGAAACTAACCTTGCTTTGTGTTTCTCAATCTCACCTTTTTCATTCAGTTTAGTTTTATAAACCCATTTGACACTTATGACATTTTTATCTACAGGTAGATCAGCTAAATCCCATGTATTTTTTCTTTCAATAGCTTCTATTTCATTATTCATTGCATCTACCCATACTTTTTGCTTTGCAGTTTCATCAAAACAAGTAGGTTGAGATGAGAAAAATGCAAACTGTACTACATGATCATCTTGGTCATATATATCACGCAAACTTCTCATTCTTTGATGATTGTGATCAGAATCTGAATCACTATGAGATGAAGATGAATCACTTTGAGATGAAGAATCATTATGAGACGAAGAACTACTTTCATTTTGAACTTGCAATCTTGGAAGATGTGTTATTGATTCTTGATTTTCATCTTTCTTTGTAGGTGCTTCATCTAACTCAAGAGAAGGTTTGTGAGAAGTATTGTTTTCCATTTCATCCCATGATTTATCTTCCATAAACTTAACATCTCTACTTACTAGAAATTTCTTAGTAATAGGATTGTATAATCGGTATGCTTTCAACTGTTCACAATAGCCAATAAAAATGTACTTCTCACTTCTATCATCAAGCTTCTTTCTTATCTCTTCAGGAACATGAACAAAAGCAACACAACCAAAATTTTTGAAATGAGAAACATTTACCTTAGATCCATTCCATTTTTCTTCAGGTACTTTACCTTGAACACTGGAAGTTGGTGATCTGTTAAGTATGTAAATTGAACATGCAACTGCTTCAGCCCAATAATCTTTGGACATTTTTCTTACTGTAAGTAAACTCCTAGCCATGTTCATGATGGTGCGATTCTTTCTTTCTGCCACTCCATTTTGTTGTGGAGTATATCTAGTAGTCGTTTGTTTTTTAATACCATGATGTTTACAAAAATCAACAAACTCTCTTGAGTCATATTCACCTCCTCCATCAGATCTCAAAACTTTGACAAATCTGCCACTTTGTTTCTCTGCTTCAGCCTTGAATTCTTTGAATTGAGTGAAAGTCTTGGATTTGTGTTTGAGAAAATAAACCCAAACTTTCCTGCTTCAATCATCAATAAATGTCAGAAAATAAAAACTTCCACCAATCAACTGATTTTGCATAGGTCCACATAAGTCTGTGTGAACTAACTCTAAGCACTCTTTGGATCTATAAGAGGATGATGAAAAACTATATCATTGGTGTTTTCCTACTATGCAGTTTTCTCAAGAAGGAATCTCATTAATCGAAGGAGGCAATCCTGTCACCATAGACTGTTTTTGTAACAAGCTCATACTTTTGACTGGTAAATGTCCATAACGATAATGCCATAACTTAGATTCAGTCACATTAGAAATATTACATGCATACATCTTTCCACTTCTCATTTCTAAGAGAAACAATATGTTCTTTGTCATAGGGATTTTTGCAACAAGTGTTTTAGTTTGATTAAGAATGTGCAAATGTTGGTGTGGAAATTGACATCATAACCATGCGCTATTAATTGCCCTACACTCAACAAATTGTGTTTGATATTTGGTGCATAGTAAACATCATGAATATTTTTCACTTCACCCTGTTTTGTTAAAACTGGCACACCACCTTTTCCTGATGCTTTGATCGAATGATTATCACCCAAACTAATTGTAGTAATAAGAGATGTATCAAGATTAGAAAGTAATTCATTGTGACCAGTCATATGATTGCTACATCCATTATCTAGAAACCAAACATCTTTGTCAAGAATTTGCTGAGATACTTGACATGAAAGAAATAGAGTATCAGATGTTTCACTTTCTGTGACATTAGCTTTATTTCTAAACTGCAACTTATGACATTCAGATATATGATGACCCAACTTTTTACAATAATGACATTGGATTACTGATTTACTTGTCCATCTCTCACCACGATCTTATGAAGACGATCTTGATTGCTTTGGTCTTTTGTTTGTTCAGGTTTATCTCTTGTTTGAGAACATCATCTACCACGTCCTCAACCACGTCCATGAAAACCTCTGCCTTTGCCTCTGTCCATGGACACTTTAGTCTGAAATGCATGTTCTAAAGTACCAAGATCCAAGGTCATCCTTGCTTCATGAGATAACAATGAAC
>JASDQU011025387.1:16482-28613 GCA_032191745.1 Picea mariana | reverse complement strand
CCCTAGTGGAGTCTTTGATTGTGGAGTTGCCAGGGGAATGCTATGCAGTCTGAATGTGTCTGGTCTTTGTTCACCATCAAAAGGCCAGATCTGATCGTTGTTTTTCTCCCAAGGAGCTTTTCAATCTAGGGCAACATCTAAAGTCTTCTCAAGAAAGTTTTCTTTTATTGATAATCTTCTCTGGGTCAGCTTCAGGTGTAGCCAGAGGCAATTGCAGAGTAGACCTCGTGTGTCTTCCTTTCGAAGCCACAACTGAAACAATGGAGTTACGAGGTGCAAATACAATCTTCAATGGTTCTGATATCTGATGCACCTTCAGAATCAAAAGCTCGTTGTCGTTCTACCCAGGGAAAAGTATTTAATTCGTTCCCCGACAACGATGCCAGAAATGTTAGCACCGGAAGTCATCTCCTGATTGCAAGGGAGGTAAGCCCAATACCCATCAGTGTTCGGTGGATGTTGGTTTTAAATGTGGATGGTCGATGGCCAAAACTCAACAACATGAAATATGTTCAACATAGAACTGGACAGGAAATGCACAGGGAAGTGAGGGCCACATTAACTTCAGTCAGTAAATTGAGTTAAAGCGAGAGAAGAGGGAAGACTTAGGAGAAAGGGTGAAAAAGACTGCCTTGAGCATTAGGCCTTCCAACAACTCAGAGAAGAAAATCCAAGCTCAAGAGCATTCTTGAGCTCAAATTCAGACACCGAAATATGTCTACGAAGGACACAGTTACATCTGCAGTATGATCAAACCTCCATCATCCTGCAACTGCAACAACTCGACTGGATCCTCCATCCCCGAGCCATTCAATGTGAGAAGGAAATAGATACAAAGGGAAATAAATAAAACTGACCACGATACTGCTATAATCAAACCTCCATTACAACAGTATAACGATCCTCGACTGGATCATCCATGCCCAAGTGTTTTAAACAACTTTTACAGACAAAATGGAAAGAGGGAAGTTGACTTATATTAACATGAACATCTCAAGTTGATTACATAACCAGAGAACAACTCTGGTAGAAAAAAATTATAGATTGGGAGCTCTGTTCAACCAAAGACCTCTACAAAATAACAGAACTCCATACATATACTCAAAAACAATTTGCCCAGCAGAGGCGTGCTCAAGCTTCCATGGAGCGACATCTTCTCAATTAGACTATGGAGGTATTCCTTTGTCAGACACAACCTCAGTTAGTATGGGCTTTGCAGGAAAAATCCATCCACAGGGGAACTATGAGCTAACAATCTGCCTCCACGGTGAGTCCTTTCTGGCTTTCCATTCATGGGCTAAGCTGAGGTTTCAGCTACCAGCGCCTACCTCCATTAACTGGTTCATCGAGATCATAACGAGGCTTTGAATGCCTAGGGATCTTCTATGGGACACTGGCGGTGCTTAGAGTCAACTCGACAATCTTGAAGCCATGATGATTTCACTTTGTAACGAATGTGGGTGTTTTTGGCCTTGGGAGTAGACCTAGAAAATTTTGCACCCCTTCCCCACATGCGACCTCGGGCCATGACCCATCGCTTAACTTCACAGGCGCTTCAGGATTTCGCCCTTCGAGAATCCTCATATTACTTGACAACACAAACCTTGACTCCCAACTTAGGAAATCGTTGCGCCCAAATCAACGGTCGGATCTGCTATGCATCCAACGGTTGAGGCTCCTTGCGATGGGCACCAACTTTTCCCCCGGGACTTGATTTCCTCATGACCACGGGCTGCGACCTTGGGCCCACTTCCTGGGCGCTTCGGGACGTCACATTTCGCGAAGTCGGAATTTATCTTACCTTCCCTCTCCTGATTTTCGAACTCCCGCGTTAGATCAACGACTCACGAACTTCCGCGATCGAACGGTCCAGATCCACTTCACATTTCGAGACTTTTCTCCTCGGGGAGTCGGGATGATGTGCACCTTCCTCACTTCAAAATTCCCGAAGGCATTCTCCGCTTTTCGGATCTGGTGCCATGTGACCTGCTGGATCAAACGACCTACACTGACCTCAGACTTCGGGATTTCGGGCTTTGGCCACTTCGGCACTTTAGGCTTTGTCCACTTCAACACTTCGGGCCTTTGATAAACCATTTTGACATTATTTTGAAGTCCCGATTCCCGATTCCCATGAGGACTTTCCACCGTTGAACGATTTTCTTGATGGATCCGACGGGTGAGACCGAGCCTATGCTTGATTAGATTTTCACTAACCAGATATGTGCGCACATTTGCACAATTGCGCCCCAACTTTGGATGAAATACATTTGTGGGTTTTAAGCCCACTTCTTTCGCATTTGGTCACCCAATGGCCAACTCCTTTGCACAATTGCACCCCAACTTTGGATGAAATATGTGATAACACTAACAACTTGCAAGAAGAATATCACAGCGGATGCCACTGCCAAGGTCTTCTTTGAACGGGTGTGGGTACACTTCGGGATACCACAGACCATCATATCAAAGTGGAACAATAGGTTCCTAAGCACATTCTTGTATGTCCTTTGGTCACTGTTGGACACCAAGCTCACGAAATCCACCGCCTTGCACCCCCAAACTGATGGCCAAATAGAGGTCATCAACATAATGATCGTGCATATCTTGTGCATGTATAACTCTAAACATACGCACACATGGGATGAGAGTCTCCCCTATGTTCAACACAACTACAATAGATCCCTTCATAGCTCAACCGACCACAGTCCCTTTCAGGTGGGGTTGGGATTTCAACCATTGGGTCCCATTGATGTCACGCTATCCTTTGCATCCACACAGGCATAATCATCCCATGCTCAATCTGAGGCCGAAAAAACCACCAAGTTTATTGAATGGATTCAACACATCCGACAACATATCCATGATATTTTATTGAAAGCCAATGCTAAGTACAAACAATGCCATGATCAACACTAGGTGTCACACAAGTTTTATGTGGGAAACAAGGTTTGGTTGCATTTGCAGAAAGAGTGCCTTACAGGACCCCATTTGAAGCTTTGTCCACTTTGCTATGGACCTTACACAATCACCAAGGCTATAGGTGACAATGCTTTTGAGTAAATATTCCCCCTTTCCTTGGCTTGCACCCATTGTTCAATGTGGACCTCCTTCGACCATACTTCCCACCATTATTGGACACATCGAAGATCGCAGAGCAGTTGACACCGATAGAGCCCAACCTTGATTGCATGAAATAAGAAATCATTGATTAGATCAGGTACACTCAGATTAAGGGAACTCACCAACAGAGGATCCAACTTTATCAAGTTGTTAGATCATGGCAGCTCTTGCACCAAGGAAAGTGGCTCACTTGGGGCCAAGTTAAAAAAAAGTTTCCCCATCTGAAGGACGCGCTCAACACAATGGAGACCGTTGCTTCCTAAGGGGGGAGGACCGATCCAGGTGGATATCGGTGGCCACCCACCTATTCCACTGGCTCAAAGAACAATTTCCATTTTGAAAGTTTTTTTTTATAGTTTTTTCGGGTCCCAAACTTCCAGGGTCATTTTGAGGCCCTAAACAATGTTTTTTGGGCTCGACAACGCCCTAAAAAGTAGATAAAGGCACATGCTAAGTTGAACGAAATATGTACTCCTTGACAATACCGTTCCAACGGTGTATCAAGTGCCCCAAACAAATATCGTATGCAAAAGTTACGCCCTCGGGAAGTTGATGTATCAACTACCCCCATTAGGGCCCACAAACCTTTTGGCGTTTCATCTCCCGGGGTTAGGGTTTTGGATGTTTAGGGTTTTATCATTTATGTTTTATGTTAAAAAGGCCTTTGGAGCCTCATTGTAGTCACCTTATTTCGAATGAGCGTAGCCGTTATATCTCTTCTCAAAGATAAGCTGCCACCATTCGAGCAAGTTTGTTTCAGTATGCATTTTTACAGTTTCAACAAGTTCTCTTTATTAATAGAATTCAAGTTTTACTGTATCTCTGTGTGTTTCTTTGCTATACATATGTATCTCTATGTGTTTCTTTGCTATACATATGTATCTCTATGTGTTTCTTTGCTATACTATTGGCGGGGTGCCATGATCGACATGGTATGGATGCCATGTTTTTTACTGCATCTTTTATTGTTCACTGTGTCTTTTATTGTTGGTGGGGCTTTTACTGTGATGGGATGCATTAAAGGTTTTTACTACTTCTTTTACTATTGGTAGGGTGCCATGATTGGTATGGTATGGATACCACGTTGTTTTTCTTTATATTTTACCATTTACTGTGTCTTTTGTTGTTGGTGAGGTGTGTGGGGCTTTGGCCATGTTTTCCTGGAATGTGAAGCGTTCCATGATCGTCATGGTATGGATGAAACTTTTGGCTGGCTTAGGTTTTCCTGGGATGTGAAGCATGATAATACCACGTTTGGGAGGTGTTTAATCTCAATTCTCAATATCGGGGCTCAAACCCACCACAAATTCCTCCTTCATAACATTAACATTCTCCATATCTATCGAAGGGAAGACACAACCATTCCTCAAACAACTTGTGTCCCAAACCTGGGATGCCCACATCGATAAACTTGGCATTGTGTGATATCACCATAGCACACACCGATCCATTAGCCTTTGAACACTACAAAGGGATAAATTCCGGTGGCAAAGAGCGTTCCCTAGACTTATTGAATTGATTTATTTTGTTATGGTTCAACCATGCATCAACTCTCAAAGATACGATAAATCTGCAGATGACGATGATGCAACATGTGCTTTTGATTCAAAGATTTTCCAATGAAAGAAAGGTTGACTCCACTCATTGTTGGGGCCATTACATGCAACTCTCGTCACTATATAATAACAAGGACTTGGTGGGATCCTTGTCTCAACAGACAAACATTGATTCAAGTCGACCATTGGAAAAACCCTATTTCTGGCTTCAACTAACAATCTTCTTCAATGAGACGATGAGGGTCTACGACATCCTTGTGCAAAAGGAACGCTTTATTTTATCCAAATATGGTTTGAATTGACTATAATATTTTTCATTGCAACATTTATAATCATTGTTGGCCACTGTCATGGCTTTGCGAAAACCAACCAAATTTCATGTTAGGTTATTCATGAATTTCATTGTTGGCCACCGTCCTTTTTTGTTGCAACATCCTTTCTTGTTGAATCGTTTTTTTGATCCTCTTAAACATTTGATTGTGCATGCTTATGGAGGGTGTGATTTGTACAACATCATTTCAAAAGTCTAATGTGTGGGAACCATTTAAGATTATGTTAAGTTAAGAGTTTTTATTAGGATTAGGGTTTGTATAAGCAAATTAAATAAATGCTAAGCTTTCATTGTTTTGAACATGCTATCTAATACACATTAAATTTAACCTAAATTGTTTCTAAGGTTGTCATTTCCTATTTGCATTCATGAGCCACAAGCTATGTGTGTGCTAGTATATCATACAAATAATTTAACAGGAGTAGAAGTACCTATTAATTATAATATATAGGATGGTCTTATTTTCCTCAAAATGTTTCGCTATGAATATGTCTGATTGTGATTCAATACTCGGCTCGCTTGATGACATTTGTCGATGTGCCACGTGTCCACACTTTTACACGTGGCACCGCTTAATCACAAACTCGCAGTATGAGAGACGAAGGAAATCAGGCCGTGGGTCATCTTTGTTTCACAACGACTTTCGTCCTCTATGTGCGCCACGTAGACCATGTGCAATAACACGCATGTGTAAAAGAGAATCCTTGTCAATGTGCCACGTGTCCCACACTTTTCAAATGTGGCCTTGCCTAATCCCAACCCCGCAGTTTGAGAGATAGAAGAAATTGGGCCTTGGGTCACCTTTGTTTGGCAAGCAACTTTCATTCGCTACATGGCGAACACACACATGTAAACAAGAATCCACATGGAAAAGTTGGTCGGTTTGTTTAAAATAAAAGTATGCAAAAACCAAGAGAGCTTTCTAGAAAAAGTTGACCGTTGGTGGCAAGAAGCGTCATTGGAGGCCAAAAACATTTCCCCCTCCGTATGACAAAGAATGAGGTGTATGTTTCATAATGACAAAATGAAAGCTTACGTAGGCAGCATAAGAATCTCTAGCGATTCTTATACAATGAACCAATCCTCTTAAAAATAAAAAAGAATTAATGGGGGACTAGTAAACAATAAAATTAAAAGCTTTGCAAATATTAGAGGTTGAATTGAGACTAAACATTGTACCCAAAAAATTAAGTTTTTCTACAAGGCATGTGATAGAAAATCATGGGAGAAATTCATTTTCCCTCTACGAAAAGGCACATAGTTGAACATAGGGAGTTGATTAAAAGCTTTGAAAATATTAGAGGTTGAATTGAGACTAAACATTGGACCCAAAAATCCAAGTTTTTCCACAAGGCATGTGATAGAAAATCATGGGAGAAATTCATTTTCCCTCTACGAAAAGGCACATAGTTGAACATAGGAAGTTGATTAAAAGCTTTGAAAATATTAGAGGTTGAATTGAGACTAAACATTGGACCCAAAAATCCAAGTTTTTCCACAAGGCATGTGATAGAAAATCATGGGAGAAATTCATTTTCCCTCTAAGAAAAGGCACATAGTTGAACATAGGGAGTTGATTAAAAGCTTTGAAAATATTAGAGGTTGAGTTGAGACTAAACATTGGACCCAAAAATCCAAGTTTTTCCACAAGGCATGTGATAAAAAATCATGGGAGAAATTCATTTTCCCTCTACGAAAAGGCACATAGTTGAACATAGGGAGTTGATTAAAAGCTTTGAAAATATTAGAGGTTGAATTGAGACTAAACATTGGACCCAAAAATCCAAGTTTTTCCACAAGGCATGTGATAGAAAATCATGGGAGAAATTCATTTTCCCTCTACGAAAAGGCACATAGTTGAACATAGGGAGTTGATTAAAAGATTTGAAAATATTAAAGGTTGAATTGAGACTAAACATTGGACCCAAAAATCCAAGTTTTTCCACAAAACATGTGATAGAAATCATGAGAGAAATTCATTTTCCCTTTATGAAAATGCACATAGTTGAACATAGGGAGTTGAATAGAAAGGTAATTGAAAACTTAAATGTAACAATATAATCTTTGTATTTTTCCCATTGATTTTGATTTTATGCTCTCATATGTAAGAAAACCTTATTTTATTTTAATTAATGGAGAGAAGTTTGACACTATACTGAATTTTTACATTTCCACAAAGTTGTTATGATAGGTTTAACAATCATTGTAACACCTTGTTCAAAATTGACACTTCACGTTAACCAATCTAACATCAACTTCAATGAATCCATGTTAACCAATCTAACATCAACTTCAATGAATTCAAGAAGAGATCACCTCATGAAGTTTTAGCCCCACTTGTTCTCATGGTTTCCTTAGTGTCTAAGTTACTTTAAAAAACTAGAATTGATATTTTAGTTTTATTTCAATTTTTTCTATTTTTCATCTTGAAAATAGTTAAGGTATTTCATGATAAGTTCCTTTCCAAAATAAAAGTAATATTATTTTTGATTGAATGACATTAATTTCGGATTCCAAGGTTCAACAATTGAGTGTCAATTCTATATATATATATATAATCAACTAATTAATTGGACAAGAAGAAAAACAACATGCACAAAATCCCAACCTCTATAAATTCGAGGGTGAGGACCATTTGATGTTGAGATTGAGCTTTCTAAAGATCTAAAGATAATATTGAAGATGGAAACTTTACAAAATTTGTTAACAATCTATCTATGTTTTATCAATATAATATGCAATATTGAAGATGAAAACTTTACAAAATTTATTAACAATCTATCTATGTTTTATCTTTCTTTCCTTTTTAGTTACACTATTTTGTCTATCATGTAAGTGTTCTTTCTAAATATGCAAAGGTTCATTAATTTTTATCAATAATGTTATAGTTGTAAGTGTTCTTATAATGTTGAAATTCAATATGATCATTGTGAGAAGTCATTCTTTTGTTTTTATGGTCATGGATGTAAATATAAGGTCTTCATACTAAACTTCAAGCATTGTCAACATTTGTATTCTTTTTACATTTATTTTTAAAATAATATTTTTTTTTGCTTTTACTTATTAAATAATAGGTGTATATCTTTCTGAAGCCTATATCAAAATTTATCAATTTTTTTAGAGTTATAATTTTTTTAATCTTTTACTATAAAAAAATTAATAGAATTAAATGAAAAAAAAAATTACACCTCAAAAAATTTGATTCCTCTCTATACTTGATATATTTTAGTTTAAGATAAATCTATGTCATTTTATTTTTTTAAAATATTATACTCGACTTATAATCCCCCTCAACTCAGAAAAACTAACACATACTTATTGTACTGTACCAAAGCCAATCTAAACATACATACATGATAACATTTATAAAAATTACAACTTCCTTCAAAATAATTAACCTATTTAACTTATATTAAATTATAATTAAAAAAAACAACAAACATCCAATCACACAACAAACTATTAAAAAAAAATATGTTACAAACTCAATAGCATATCAAAACCACCCTCAAGGTAATGGATGACTTAAATAAATGGTTGGATGATGACTTTACTCATTTCACGGATTAAAGTCAATATATTTGAGAACCATACCATTGGAAGTAGATGGTGGATAATGACTATTCATTTCATTTCAAGGATTAAATTAATATTCATTTGAAGGATTAAATTAATATTGAAAAATCAAAATTTTTATAAAATTTGAAGTGGAAAATTAAGATGTTTTTTTGAAAATGATTAAAAAAATTTATAAGCACTTTTATATTTTAAAAATATTTTTTATTAAAATTAAAAAATATTTTTTTATTAAAATTTGACTTTTTAAGCTATATTCATTTTACCTTGCATACTTCCAAAGTACCGAGGAAAAGGTTTGTGAAAATCTTCTTAAATTATTTGACATGTTTAGTTATATTCATTTTACCTTGCACACTTCCAAAGTAATGAGGAAAAGGTTTGTGAAAATCTTCTTTAAATTATCTTTAAAGTCCTTAGAATAAATAAATTAGTTTATTATTATTTCATGTGTGATTGTTTCCAAAACAATTAATCTTTTTATTTAAAAGAATTTTTATATTCAAAATGATGAAAAAAAATGTGCGGAAGATGTTTTGAAATATTTTTATGAGATTTGACTTCATCCATTTAGAATATAAATTTTTTTAGATATTAAGAAGAAAATAGGATGGACTTTGATCTAATTATGTGTGTTTTTTCCTAAATGAAGATTTAATAAATAAATTTATATGGTTCAACCAATTAGATATACACTTTCTTGATCATGGCTTTCAGAGATGTGTTAGTGATCCCAATTTATATTTTAGAATATAATGTAATGTTATTAGTTACTTAATTCTGTATCACATGGGATGATTGACTTTAACTCAACTTTTATTTATGCTTTTAAGAATGATTTGATGCATACGTTTTTTTATAGTAGACTTGGGTTTACTTCATTATTTTCAAGTGCTTCGTATTTTTCAGTTGGACATTAGTATTTCTATTTCTTAGCCTAAATACAATTTGGATTTGCTTAAGAGTTTTAGATTGGAGACTTGTAGCTCTTTACCCACTTCTCTTGGATAAAAAAAAAAAAAAAAACTCATTGTTATGTTTGATTATCCTTCAGTTGAAGCTACCTTCAAGTATCATCAATGAGTTGGCGGTCTTGTATATTTGACATATGCTTGATGTAATATTTCCTATGCAGTTGGGTCATAATCTCAGTTTATGCAGGATCCTCATGAATCTCGTTGGAAAATTTCCAAGATAATTCTCATATACTTATATATATTTATCTCCCAATTTAGGCCCCATTAAATTGTCTAGTAGAAAGATGCACTATCATGCACTTTTTATCACTAAGGAAAAATATAGAGCATTGATTGAAGTAGGTAAAGAATCCTTATGTATTAAGTTAATGCTTGAGGAGATTAATCTTCCTTTTGATTATTTAGTTTATATGCACATTTATAATCAAGGTGTTATATATTTTCTAACTTGTCTAGTTTAATAGTCTAAGACTAAACACATTGAGCTCCATAAACACTAAATCATACACTTAGTTGGTGAAAATATTCTTCAATCGATATAATGTCCTTCAAATCAACAACTTCCGAAAATTCTCACATAATCTAAGTTTGTCAAAGTTATGATAACTACTTGGGATGACCAAATTCATCATCAAGGGGGGTTAATGTGATGATGCCCTCTCTCTCTTATAATCCATTTCCCAACTCAAGTTTAAAGGAGTGTGTTGGTGTAATCATTCATCCTGTATGTTGCATTAAATGTCTTTGATGTAAAGACCTAAAGGTCTATCATTAATGTGGTGGTTATAATGTAATTTACTGGTCTCTTATTAATAAGATAGGTAGAAAGTGGTTTAGTGGTATATAATTACTACAATAACTAGTCTAAATCTAATTACTATATAAAGAGATATTAAATATGCTTGTGAGCATGATGTGATGCATGTGAATAAAGTGAGTTTCTTTGAAGAGTTGAGTTTTCTAGTCCACGAGAGTTTTTTCACTATTTCTCATCACTTGTGGATTGGTTTTGTTAATTGGCTATTGTGTCATTGCTCAAAATACTTTTTGTACATTTTCTTCAAATTCTAAGAATTAAGTTCAACATGTTGTGTGATTGCGAGGAGGGGGTGAATGCTGGTTAATGAGAAATAAATAATGGTAGTGGATGATCCCCTTTGTAAAATGACTTAAATTTCTTAAGTTTTACATATGGTGTGAACAATTTCTATCAATGTAATATGATAATAATTGGAAATAAAGATTCGAGAATGGAGAAAGACTCAATTGACAAAGTTATCCTTACAAGATTGGAAACCCCATTGTGTCACTACTTAGGATAAGCCAAACTCGACAAAGTTATTCTTAAAGGACTAGAAACCCATTGTCTCACTACTTAGGATAAGCCAAACTCACTACTATCACTTTGTTATCACCCCATAAATTATGGGAATCAGTCTTCTGACTAATATATCTATCTCAGGCATATGTTTTCGCTCACGAAGCATGGCTCAGGTGATTTCGTTTCCTCCCTCCACTCTTGTCGCTCAATCCTCCATCACCTTGCTGCATCCTTCATCCGCTGCATCCTCTCCCCCTTGTCTTTCGTCAGCCTCCATTATCCCGCCTTTCGTCCCTGCATAAAGGGACTTAGGATGAACAAAAAGGTTTTAATAAAGTTAAGCTAAATTAAAATTGATTAATTAATGATTAATTAATTAATTATTAATTAAATTAAGAACCTAAGTTAACATCTAAGTTAGAAGGTTAGAGTTAGTTTAAAATTAAATAAAAAAATTAAAATTAAAAACAAAGCAAAAATTAAATAACATTTAAAAACATTAAAAAACATTAAAAAAATAAAAATCAATAAAACATATTAAAAATAAAAAATTATATGTAAAAAACAATTATAAAAAAAATAGAATACAAAATAAATAAAACAAAAAGAAAATGAAGAAACGCAACACTTAAAAAAGAAAACATATAAAAAAAAGTATTAAAATAATACAAATTATATAATATTATAAAAACAAAAATTTAAAAAAACTAATCCTAAGTCCTTTACTCCTACCCCTCACACCACTCACGTCCCCTCACCTCACGTCCCATCCCCCACCTACCTCCACTACCCACTCCCCCTACGTCACTCCTACCCCACCTACCCTCTACCACAACTCCCACCCTCACATATACCCCCGTGTATTTTCCACCCACGCGCCCCCTCATCCACCATATCCAAATTAATCAACGTGCTTTGTTTAATATCGGACCCCCCGTGAGTTCGACTTTTAACGAGGGGGTCCAATGTCATATTAAACCCCCATGTTAATTTAAAGGGTCCAGATTTAATCACGGAAATCAACCGCCCTGGTTTAATCTTGGACCTCAGGCATTCTACGTTTAACGAGGGGGGGGGGTCCGAGATTTTTCCCGCCAAAAAATCAATTTTGCACATTTTCACCATTTTTGTCCATTTTCACCATGTCTTCTTCCGACGGAGATCCTGAGCAAACGGAGACGAATTTTAAAAATATGAGAGAGGTTTTTGGTCATCACAGGATGAGGAACAAAACCCTTTTTTCTTTTTTT
>JASDQU011025385.1:7435-30509 GCA_032191745.1 Picea mariana | reverse complement strand
AGCTTATGCCCAATATTTAGAACTAAACCTTTTAAAACTCAACATAGATCGTGCCATTCCTAACAAAGTGCGATTCATTCGTTCTGCGACTCCATTTTGCTGAGGAGTGTAGAAATTTGTAAGTTGTCTTCTTATCCCATTTTCTATGAAATAAGTGTTGAATTCATTAGAAGTGAATTCTCCGCCATTATCGGTCCTGAGTGTACCAATTTTTTCTTTAACTTCATTTTCAACAAGTTGTTGAAAGATCTTAAATTTGTCGAATACTTCTGACTTTTGTTTCAAGAAGTAAACCCAAGATATTCTACTGAAATCATCAACAAAGAGTAAAAAATATTTGCAACCACCGAAAGAATTGTCAAGGGGTCCACAAACATCACTGTGAACTAGTTGCAACCTCCGATTTGCTCTCCATGAACTTGTTGAAAAACTTTCTTGACTTTGTTTGCCATAAATACATGCTTCACATCTTGAACTATCCTTTTTGAAAGTGGGAAGTCCCTTAACCATCCCTTGTTTTTGCAATTGAGACAGACTTTCAAAGTTGAGATGTCCATATCGCACATGCCATAACCTAATAGGAGAGATACCTGTGCTGACTGATCCTGCAAAGTCTGAATGTCTTGGAATAACTGTTCCTTTCATCCTTAACAGTTTTTTGTCTTCATATCCTGTCATCATTGTTTTCATATTTTGTTTAACTAAATTGATCTTCACCAAGCCATCTTCCATAATGACTTGATGTCCAGCTTGTCGAATTGTGACTAAAGACAACAAATTCTTTTTGAAAGTAGGTACATACCATACATTCGAAATTAATCGTTCTCCAATATCAGGTAAATAAACTTTAACGACTCCTTTTCCATAAGGAGTATGTTGAGTATGATCTGCAAGAAAAACAAGATTAAGATGACATTCTTTAAAATACCAAAAGAAGTCACTTCTGAAAGTCATGTGTTGAAATGCCCCTGAATCTAAAGTCCAAGCATCTCCATAATCACTTTGAAAGTCATTTGAAATCTGTAATGTTGAAGATGAGGTAAACACATATTCTCAATCATCATCCTGTCGATCATTATCAAATTGTGTTGTGTTTTGTTGAAACTTGGTGATTTTGTCAATGGAAGTGTGACAATCTTCTGCATAATGACCGACTTTGTTACACCTTCTGCAAACAATTTGACTGAAGGCTCTCCCTCTGCCAAAATCCTGTCCTCCAAAATTTTGTCCTCTGCCCCTGATTTGATTTCTGGACGGTGTCTGTCCTCTGCCTTGATTGTTTCCTTGAAAAGAACCTCTACCTTGACTATTTCCTCTTGCATGAAAATATCCTCTACCTTGATTGTTTCCTCTACCTTGAAAAGACCCTCTTCCTTGACTGTTTCCTCTGCCTTGACTATTTCCTCTTCCTTGATTATTGTCTCTATGTTGGCCTCTTCCATGACTTTGGACAAAATTTCCTCTTCCTTTGTTGCTATGACTGTCACTGGAAGACTTACTTGTGCTTGCTTCTGAGAGAAAAACGTCTTCGCCAACTTTGTTTTTCTTTCCAAAAGTTTTATTATGTTGAGACAATAGTTCACTTAATTCATCAAATGTAAGTTTGTCTAACTTACCAGTGACTTGTAAAGTCTCTAAAAAATGTGTATAAGAAGAAGGCAATCCTTCTATTAAGATTGTAGTCATAAAACTATCTTCTACTGCTTGAAACCCCGCATTTAATATTTCCTGCTTAATGTTTTTAAGTCTGGAAATGTATTCATGGACATCACCGCCTTCAATCAATTTTTGTTGAAGCAACTTTAATTGAAGATCAACTTTCTTGGATTCAGGCTGAGTATCGAATAAATCTTTATACACTTTCAAGGCGGACCACGCATCAGTCATATTTTCAATATGCACATACATTTCATCATTAACTGATGCTTTAATAAGTGCTAATGCTTTGGCATTTTTGACTTCCCATTTTGCTAATGTCACTGCATCTGTCGGTTTAGTGGGATTAGTATCCTCATTACAGATATCATGCCAAAGTTCATTGTAAATAAGAGTACTTTCAATGAGTCGTTTCCAAGTTTTATAAGATTTTGTGCCTTCAAGTTTATCTGAGTCGGAGAATAAATTAATTAACTTCGACATTTGGACTGTAGTGAATGTATGCACCAGAAATAATCACGCCAAAGAAGATGAACAACACACCAAAGACGATCTATCGGGGCTTAGCCTTGACCCTCGTATAGTCATTTTAAAAAAAAGGAAAAAATGACTGAGCTTTGTACTTGGCTCCAGTCAAATTCCAAAAATCTTTCAAAATTTTACAATCTGGCAATCTGGCAATTCACTTTTACAAAAAAAAAAAATTCGAAACTCTTGCAAAACGAAAATCACCCCCGCTCAAAGTAAAATTACTTTGATTTACAATGTATTTCCCAAAAAAAATATTCAAACTGCTTATAATGTAAATTGACTGCTCTTTTATCGATCGCTCCTTCGCTGTATACACAAATTCTTTAATACACATTTCCCAATTGAATAGAGGTGAATCGTTGTTGTCAATCCTGGTATAGGTGATCTGTGTTTATCTGATCCAGAAGGTCAGACCATTCAAACATCTCCACGCTCAAAACTCCACGCTGGAAGTCACCCTTTTCAAGTCGCTCTTTTCAAAGCACCAGTTTACCAACACGGATCTGCACCAATTGAATGAACACTGATTTTTTAAATGAGTTTTCAATATCCCAAGAATTTTAAATGCGTTTACCCGATCAATATCCCATGGACGGACTGATCGCTGGGCGGATTTGATGTTGGGCGTAACTCTACTTTCCAAGAATGGTTTGCTGGACAGCCTGATCGTTGGGCAGATTTTAAGCACGCATTTTTAAGTCGGATCCGACAATTTACATCAAAACATGCACGCGAAACCTGATCAATACTGATATACACGCATCCACAAATATCAACACGGATTTGCACAATAATGGACGAATTTAATCAACAAATCTATCACCAGACTCAAGCTTCGCACACAGCAAATTAAAAAAAATAATACAACAGTTTCTCAAATCTAGCACCAGCTGCACACGGATCTTGTACGTTTTTTTTATTTGCCGAATCTCTGCACGTGATTTAATGGCTGTATAGATTCGTGGTCATGCAGATCTGAAGCATTCACGCAGCTCTGGATCTGGCACGTGTTTTTATCAATGGCTAAAGGCACACGTTTTTATCAATGGCCGAAGTCACGCAGATCTCGATCTGGCACGCGTTTTGAATGAATCGACACTCCTGTACACGAATATGCACATGGTATTGTTACAGATAGAGGTTTTGCACACGGTTCTTGCACTCCATGCGATTTTAAACACGGATATGTACTTATTCAACACGGATATGTACTTATTCAACACGGATCTGTATGTAGGGATTCTTTTGCCTTTTCTGGTGGATTATTTTTGTTGCAAAACTATCGCTGATGCGCTCTCTTCAAATATCTGTAAAAAGAGAAGGCCTGTGTTCACACAAGTGCAGATCTCGTGCGCATTCTTTGCAAAATAACAAAATTACACAGAATTTGCGCGCATATAAAAATAACATAATTACACAGGATGAGACCCGAGCTGCGCAGATATCAGTTACTATATCAAGAATTACAAATGGTTCACAACTGATCTTACACACATTTTAACCCAATTGTTTTAAAAAAAGTCGCGCGCACACAGAAGTAATGCAATCCTTAAATAATTTAACTGACAACAACACATACATCAACGCATACAGCGAGTGCATACAGTGACCATGGGTCGAATCTCAAAACCGTGTTTGCAATACCAGGGGTCGAATATCAGAATCTCAGCAGAGGACAGTGTTTGCAATACACAAAGCAGATATACTATGCGACCATGGTTCAAATCTCTGGGAGGTCGGAATTCTAAATGCAAGCTTGAAAACTGATCTTTTTACACAGAAATTATGCCAGAAACTATTTTTCTGAGTCTAAGTATTTAACAATTTCTTTTCCCCCCTTTTTTTTTTTTTAAATGTGAACAATAACTGACCGATTTACGGACAGAGTATGCGTCAACTTTCCTTGGTCTGCAACGCCGAGATCTCTTCTTCCGGTCAGCAAATCTCTTCTTCAGTTCAGCAGCATTACTGGAACTCTGATACCACAATAATGGCCGAAGTATCCTCAGACACACAATTTTATTAATAGGAAAAGAAATTACATAAGTGACATTGCAAGAGTTTACATCACAACACTCAATACTCTTGCAATGAGCAATATATAGGCTAAAAGTCCTAACAAACTCAAGATATGGATCACTTATTAAATAAACAAGTGTCCATTTACAATAAATGCTATCTTAACCATATTAAAACAAATCTCCTAATTTAGAGCCTAAGATACGACACTTTTCTAGAGTCATATCTCAACAATAATGTATCTCTAAAGTTCTACATTTATTTAACAAATATTCTAGATTATTAATTTAATATTCTAAATTAATAATCTTTTTATTCTAACTTTATAAACTATGATATTTGTATTTTGGATTATCTAACAATTAATGCAAAAGAAAAATATTACAGAGAGATTTTACAAGAGAGTTTCTCACAATCGATCATTGACAAATGAACCTCCATGCTCTTTAAATAGAGATCATGGACCAGTCGGGTGTTAAGCCACTAATCAATGTAGTCATTAAGATCGATGAGAATATGAACCGTCAAATGAATCTATGTCGATAACATATTGTGATCGTCATATTTCCTAACTTCAAATGCAGACTAATGCATCACACTAAAAAACACACTTTTACCTAATGACACATTAAACCAAGTAGAGCTTAACTAACTCCTAAGTGTTTAAATATCCTAACATCCCCCCTTAAGAACAACTTGGGATAGGATTGAAGGATTTAATATAGTGACACAATTGGATAAGGAATGAGGCATTAGAGCCTATCCCCCCTTGATGACAACTTCTTGAACTCCTAACATAGATCAAAGTTTGGAAAAATTCACTTCTGTAAGAGACTTTTTGAAAAATTTTACAACTTGATCTTCTGTAGGGAAAAAGAGCACTTCAATAACTTGATCATGAATGTGCTTTCTGATGCAGTGTAGGTGTACCTCGATGTGGCGATATTTATGGCACTGTGATTTTCATACCAAAGGATGGTCGGATGTTGCTGGAATCCAAACTCTGAAAGCATCTAACGAAGCCACAAGGATTCATGACTTGCAATTATCGTTGTTCAATATTCTACTTCTGCTGAAGAAAGTGAAATAGTCTATTGTTTCTTACAGGCCCAAGTTATAGGTCATGAACCAAGGTTGAAAACATAACCTGTAATAGACTTCTGATCATCAGGGTCACCGACCCAATTTGAATCAGTGAAAACAACCAATAAAGGAGTCCCCCCTAAATTGTAATGTATCTCAAACTCAATTGTACCAAGGACATACCGAGGTATCTTTTTATTTGTGTTCCAATGGCTTTCATAGAGTATTTGTATATATCAGGCAACATGACCAACAACAAAGAAAAGATCACGACGGGTATGAGTCAAGTATAAGAGGATACGAACTAACTAATGGTACAATGTGGTAGCAAGCTTGACTCCAAACTGGAAGGGAGAAGGGGTTGGTTTGCAATATTCCATATGAAAGTGACAAAGAAGGTCACAAGCATACTTAGACTGGGAAACAAAAATTCCTTCATTGGTTTGAAAAACTTGGAGGCCAAGGAAATAGTGAGAAAATCCCAAGTCTGTCATTTCAAATTTCTTCTTAAGGTTGGTTTTCACATGGTTTAAAATTTTTGAGTCACTACTAGTAAGGATAAGGTCATCAACATAAAGGAAAAGGATTGTGATATGGCTTCCTACTTTCTTGGTATAGACATTAGGATCAAAATGACATTTAGAAAATCAGGCGTCAATAAGAAATTTTTCCATCATGGAATACCATGCCTAGGGAGATTGCTTAAGACCATAAAGAGATTACTTAAGGTGACAAACAAGGCTAGAGTCATTTTGGACATAGCCAGGAGGTTGTTCCATCTATATTTCTTCTTGAAAATCCCCATGCAAGAAGGAAAATTTAACATCCATCTGATGGAACTCCCATTCATGTGAGGTAGGAAGGGAAACAACAAGGTGGATGGAATTCATTTTGTCTATAGGGAAAAATATTTCATTACAATTGATTCCTTCAAGTTGGGAAAATACTTTGGAAACTAATTGAGGCTTGTGTCTTTCAACACTTCCATCTGATGCATGCTTAGTTCTATAGACCCATTTACATCTGACAAGTTTTCTTCCTTTTGTAAGAGGTACAACATCACAGTATGGTTTTCCATTAAAGAATGATACTCTTCATTCATTGATGTATCCCAATGTGGATGGATTGAATCTTATGCAAATGTCTCTGGATCATGAGTCTCTGAAGCTTGAGCCAAAAGAAAAGAGGATCGTTGGAACTGTGAGCATGTCTGACGTTGATCTGAAGGAGCACTGACAAGATCACCAATTGTTTTTTGTGTTGAATGAACCCATCTAGGAAGCAGTGGAGTTGGTGTTGGTTCAGGTTCAAAGGACTCATATATAGGAAGGTGAGAAGGTGGAGGTGGATTTTCATCCTCACTTCCATCATCTGAAGAAGAAACCAGAATAAAAACAAAAGAAGGCACAAATGCCAAATATGGTTCATACGCCGAAGAAGGCACAATCGACGAATTAGGCTCGCGGACCAAGAGATTTTCATCAAATTTAACATCTCTTCTAATAATAATTTCATTACAATGTGGTTGAATAAGTCTATAACCTTTGAAATATTCATAATAACCAACAAATATACACTTATCACTTTTAGGTTGCAATGCTTTCATTTTCTCATCAAGAATGTGAGCCCATGCTATACTTCCAAATACACGGAAGTGACTTACATCTTGTTTAATTTTATTCCAATCTTCTTCCGGTGTTATATTTTTAAGATCCTTTGTGGGAGTGGGATTTACTATGTAATTTTCATAGCTAATGGCTTCTGCCCAATACTTTAGACTTAATCCCTTAGATTGGATCATACAATTAGTCATTTATTTTAATGTACGAATATTTCTCTTAGCAACACCATTTTTTGTGTTGTATATGAAACAATGTGTTGTATTTCGATGCCCTATGTAGTGCAGTAACTTGTAAAATTATTGTTCACATATTCACCTCCATTATTTGTTCTTAACCTTTGAATATGATGTCAAGATTGCTTTTCTACAAGGACCTTGTAGGCCAGAAACTTATCAAAAACTTTGTTCTTAAGTTTTAAGAAGTAAACCTAAGTACTTCTAGAAAATCCATCAATGAAACTTAAGAAATACCTGCACCCAAAAAAATAAGGAGAAGGAAGTGGACCACAAAATTCACTGTGAACAAGTTGCAAAGGACTCGAGGTGTGCCAAGAGGCATGTTTGTCAAAATTATGCCGATGATGTTTGTCGAGAACACAACCCGCACAAACACCATCTCTGCATGAAACAAGAGGAATAATACTCACCATCTATTAAGTACATAGTTGTTGTAATGAGCAATAGTTTAGATGACCAAATTGCTCATGCCAAAGTTTGTTCAAGTCATCGCTATGAGCTACAAAAACCAATGAAAAATATGATGACTCAAAGTTTTCAAACTTGTACAACAATTCCAGTTGCAAGAACATTCTTAGGATATTTTAGATACTTGATTACAACTTGGTGAGGTGAAAACTCTACGATTTTACCTTCACCTAAATGATTGATTTGATATATTGATAGAAGGTTGCAAGAGAGACTTGGAACACATAATAGATCATTGCAATTACCATTATCTACTTGAATTGTTCCATATCCTACAACACTAAGAGATCTATCATCGCCAACAAATGTTTTCTTGGTGTTACATTCATTCAGAGAAGAAAATATGGCTTTATCCTTAGCCATATGATAAGATGCTTCAAAATCAATAAGCCACTCATCAAAAGAATAAGTAGAAGTTGCATTGAACAAGAAATCATAAGTATAAAGTGCATGTGCATGAGAAGAAGAAAAAGAAGTAGAAAAAATATTGATGTTGTACTTATTCATCGCTTCTTTTAAAGATGCCATATTCTTGAAACATTTGGACTCATCATGACCATCTTTATCACAAAAGTTTCACTGTTTGTCATTCTTCTTATTTTTTTATTTTTCTCCTTTGTCACCATTAGGAGTTAAAGGTATCTTAATGGGTTTGGGACCCTTATTTTTCTTGTTGTTGTGGCGAGGATGTTTCTTCCTGGGATTCTTGGGTTTATCTTTCTGTTAGGCGACTAAGGATTTGTTGGAGGTACCTACAATGTTGATCACTCCAAGTTGTACAAGTTTATGTTTCTCTCTAATGAAAGAATTGCAAAAGGACTCAAGAGTGGGGTTTTGATAAGCTTTACCTAGAGCCTCTCTCATGGCATAAAATGTAGATACAAACATAGAATATGCACTAAGTAGTTTAGAAAGAATAATATAGATGCAACACTCTTCCTCCATCTTTATCTGACATTATTCACATAACATTTTATGTTTTAAACTTAGATAGATAGTCTTCAATGCAAGAAAAATAACTTGGACTTAAAGTCATAGTTTGATTCTCTAACTGTTGTGCTCGAATAATATTGTGTTTACCAAACACACATTCAAGATTTTTCCAAGCTTCATCAAAGTCATCAATTTATTGAAGGTGGAACCTTAAATCAAGAGAGATGGACATTTCAAGCATTCCACATTCTTTGTCACTACTATTATCCCATTTGAATTTCTTATCAGCATCACTGGGTTGTTTTTCGTTTCCTAATGTAATCGAGTACAAGCCTTTACTTCTGAATAAATCCTCCATATGGGATTTCCATTGGAAGTAGTTAGTGTTAGTGAGAAAAAGATTACTGAAAGAATCCATATTAAATATATAGATAATATAGATTTAAAAACTGAAATTGATGATCTGGATGGAAATATCTTGAAAAATAAGGTAGTTTTAAAAAAAAACGACACTGAAAAAAGGATTTGGATGTGAAAGTTCTGTCATTTTTAAAAATGACATAAATGGCAACCAAAGAATCACGTGGTGGTGATACTCCTCCAAATAACCTCACTTTTACAAATAAGTTGCTTTATGAAGTGACCCACTTTTATAAAAATGATTGGGGATCACTTTTTACAATGAAGTTACTTTATAAAAAAAAGTTGCATGCAAAATAAATAATTCTAAAATAAAATATTAAAGCTACTTATAGTGATTCACTTTTATACTTGAAGTGGAATACACTTTACAATCGAGCATGAACATTTCAAAAAAATAACAAAAAGAGAGACTCGAACTCAAGACCTCCTACTTAATAAGACAACTTTTAACCAAGTGGGCTAGCAAAACATATAGTATTCTTTAGCAGGAGGATTGGGGGTGTTGGTGTTGTTGTTGGTGTTGTTAAATATGTCATTGGAGAGTGTGCTAATTTTTTTTTATTTTTACACAATTAAAAAAATCCGCTCCTCGATGACAACAAGGATTAGATCTCTGTTAGCTTACTTGAAAAATGCACATTTTCCTATTTGTTTCTAATTTTCTAAGATTGAAAAATGCACGTAGGTCGTGGGGAAAAGAGCATGCGTAGATCTGAAAGAGTAGAAACTAGGAAACAAATAATATAAAACCAAAATAATACTCTGCAATTTTTTTTAAAAGGGTGTATTCAAGATTTATACCTTCGGATCTAACTAAAATGGTCGTATCTTGGGAAAACGAAAAATGTTTTCGAGTGAAACGAAAAGCGATCTTAACTGAAATGAGTGGCCCAGACGCAATAGAAGAATCCTCTCATCCCGTAAATGTATGGAAATGGTAGAAACCGGATATGAGGCAACTTGGCTTCACGATCTCAATCTACAACGAGAGTGGGTCTTCAAACAAAATCTGATATCATGTTCGACAACAAAGGTATTCCAACAGAGGATGAATACCTTCAGTAACCACTCACACAACCAGATCAAATATAAACACACCGATGTTTTGACTTGGTAAAACGCCTACAACGAAACATCCACGACCCCAACGAACAGGACCACTTGGAGTAGTTTACTGATGCAAAAGAAAAATATTACAAAGATATTTTACAAGAGAGTTTCTCACAATCGATCATCGAAAAATGACCCTCCATTCTCTTTAAATAGAGATCATGGACCAATCGAGTGTTAAGCCATATATCAATGTAGTCGTTAAGATCGAGGAGAATATTAACCATCAAATCACTCTATGTCGGGAAGATACCGTGACTATCGTATTTCCTAATTTCAAATGCATACTAATTCATACTAAAGAAACACACTAAGAAGCACAATTTTACCTAACAACACACTAGACCAAGTAAATCTTAACTAACTCGTAAGTGTCTAAATATCTTGACATTTAATATGACATTTTTTTCTTTAATGATCTACATATGATTTTATCATGCACAAATCGAACATATTTAAATAAAGATACTAAATATGTAAATATATTTACATTCCAATATTAATCAATTCACTACTATGAAACATAGTTTTGGAAAGAGTCTCATAACATGGAGAATTAAAATTGAAAACTAAAATCATTAAAATAGTGATAAATAATCATAAAATTGCATTTACATCTATTATTTTAAATATTAATAACTAAGCATAGAAAAAATAGATTGAAGGAAAGTAGTTGGTTATTCTTAAGTCATAGTGCATGCTTGTCTCTCTAACAAAGATCACAATTTCAAGAAATGATTCGTTTTGGATAGGGCATATGTATAAAGAAACTTGATTGCTCACACTTTGTGAGTAGTGAGTTTTTTCGTATATTGGAGGATGGACATGTAAGCCTTTTGTTGTAGATTTTGACATCCGTTTTTAACATGTCTGTACACTAAAAATATTAAATTAGCCAAGAACACTTGTATATTGAAATTTGTTACAGAGACAAGCATTATGGGTTCCTAGGATGAGCCAATTATGTATTTCATTTCCCTTTCTGTATTATGTATTTCCAATTATGTATTTCATTTCCCTTTTTGTATATTGAAATTTGTTAAGCCACTAGACAAATGGCATATGGGTTCCTAGGATGAGTTCTAACTCACATTTGGGTCCACCACCTTAAAAAGATTTTTGAAACTTAGAACTAAAACAAATTATAGTGGCACGGACAATCCACTATTTCCAATTATGTATTTCATTTCCCTTTTTGTATATTGAAATTTGTTAAGCCACTAGACAAATGGCATATGGGTTCCTAGGATTAGCTCTAACTCACATTTGGGTCCACCACCTTAAAAAGATTTTTGAAACTTAGAACTAAAACAAATTATAGTGGCACGGACAATCCACTATTTCCAATTATGTATTTCATTTCCCTTTTAACAAATTTCATAAGTACTCTATGTAAAGTGTATTGCATGATAAGCACAACAAATTCTAGGGACAAAAATAATCCTTAAATCTAGTAATTTACAATTATGTATGTCATTTTCCTTTTTGGTAATAAACTTTATAAGGGTTATTACTTCATTCCATGTTAAGACGAATTTCATTATAAAAAATATTGCTTTGTATTTAAGGTAAAATATATGATCCTCACTTTCGTAATAAACTTTATAAGGGTTAATACTTCATTCCATGTTAAGACGAATTTCATTATAAAAAATATTGATTTGTATTTAAGGTAAAATATATGATCCTCACTTGTTAAAGATTGCACGGGATAACAAACCAACTAATGCATATAATCAAAATAACCTATATAAAATTTCTACATAATTTATTTTTTTAAATAATCACCTAAAAAGTGAAACTATAATTATATATAAATAAAAATATAATCGTTACTTATATAATTTTTTTTAGCGAATATCATAGTTATGTTTATTTTTTTTTCTTGGAAAAAAAGTGTAATTTTATTACATCATGATGCATAAAATTACATTTTATATATACACCTGTTGGTGTATTCTGTTACATTGAAGTCTGTAGCTGAATGCTATCTTTTGCATTTCATGAATGTTTCTTCATTTTGATACTTCCGCAAACATTATGTTTCTTTGGACTTTCTAGAATAGGTGTTGCTCTATGTGCTTCAGCTGATCCTCATTTAGTATTGTTTGCATATATTATGCATAAAAAATATATACAAAACTTTGTTGTTGAAAGTTGTTTAATCCAAAAATGGTCTATGCAAATATTCAGTTGCTTGTTCATTGTAATGTTCAATTATTTTCCATTGGCCCATAGCCAAATTAAGCCCCTCTTTCGACTATTGGTCCGCTTCTTTATTGTTTTCCCTGTAGGCACGCTAACAAACAAAGGTGTCAAAAGAGGTCTCCAAATGAGTAATGTCTTCCACCAAGGAAATGGGTCTTGTGTTTAAGCATCATTGGGTGTCTTTTATCCATTTTATGATGTTTAAAGAGTCCACATAAACTTTTAAAGAAAGATAGTCTTTTTCAATGGCAAAGGAAATGAGTAGTTTGAGGCTCATAAGTTCCACAAAGTTATTTATTCTTGTCTCAAAACCAAAATTCATAATAAAGTAGTGTGAATTTGAAAGAAACAGGAGTCCACCTCCTCCACAAATTTTTTGTTGTGAAGCTCTGTCGAAAACTCCCCAGGGGGAGGAACTGTCAATCATGGCCTCTTGATGTTGCCTAGGAGAGGATCACTCTCTAGGACTCTGTGAGAGGAAGGAGGGAAGAAGGGTAACACTTTTGGCTGATGTGATCTCAGGAGAAGGATGGGTTCTTTTGAAAATAAAGGAATTACGAGTGAGCCAAATGCCCTAGATGACCAATAAAGGAAGGGCTCTTAAATTTTTTAAGGCTCTTGTTTTCCACCAAGTAATCGAAGAGTGATCCAAATCCCTTCCTTCCCAAACACAGTGCAGATCTAACAATCTATACATTTCCTTCCAAACTTTGTTGATGAAACTACACTTTAGAAAGAGGTGTAATATATTTTCTCCTTTGGAATTTTAAAGGGAGCACCAACTAGGGCCAACAAAATTTCTCTTCTGGAGGTTATCCCAAGTCAGATCCTTATTCTGTAGTACATTCCACATAAACAATCTTGTTTTTGTCGGACTTTTAACCTTCAATAGTTTTCTCCACCACCAAATAGGCTCTCGGAGGCCTAAATCTGAGTTATATTTTAGATAACCTAGTTTTGGGCAGTAAATCCCTAAGGGGGGCGGATCCCAAATCAATTCATCTTCGTTGTTTGCGAGTCTAAATTGTGAGGACTTTAGATTATAAATGTAACTTTCCAGTTCAGTTGTTTCTTCTTCACTAATACCCAGTCTATTTGCATTCGTCCATCCCTGTGACCATAAGGTGGACCAACTATGATATGACATATTGTTTAAATGAGTAAAACCCAAGGAATGTAAATGTTGTATTAGCTGCTCAGAAAGTATGGGTTTGCCTTCACTCCCTAGCCAAGGTTCTTTCCTTATTCTAAACCGGTGACCATTACCGATTTTCCAAGCTAAACCATTTTCAATGAGTGGAAAGGCATTTAGAATGGCTTTCCAAATCACCGAGGCCCCCATTTTGGATTTTTGTTGACTTCTGATTCAAAACTCCAGTGGGATTGGTTCTATATAATTTTGGATAATAACCTTTGTCCAGAGGTTGGTAGAGTTTATAATGTGCCATCCCCCCTAAGTGGCCAGTGATTTGGAAAAGAGAAAGATATTTTTCATACCCCAGCCTCCCATTGCCTTTGGGGCGACAATTTTATCCCAACGGACCCAGGGAATTACATGAGCTTCCTTTTTTCCACTCCAAAGGAGTTTTGAGGTGTGTTTTCTTGTTTCTTCCAAAATTCCTTTAGGGATCCAAGAGAGGGACATCCAATAAATCGGGATAGCTTATGAAACGGATTTCACCAAAACCAATCTCCCTGTACGTGAAAGCCACCGGTGACTCCATGTATTTATTCTTTTGTCCATTTGATTCAGAAGTGACTTCCAATATTCTTTTATGTTATCATTTGGTTTTAGAAGGAATCCCAAGTACTTTAGCCCATCATCTAAAGGATTTCTTTTGAACAGGAAAAATAACCTGAGGGATTTCTCTTCTTCTTCTGAAAGGAGGTAAGTAGAGAGCGATGATTTTCTGTCATTGATTTCCATCCCTGTTTCTTTTGAGAAAAGAGAAAGAATGTTCCTTAAGACCTCAGCTTCCCTTCTGGAACCTCCACTAAAAATTAAGACATTGTCCACAAAAAGGAAGTGTGTGAGAAACAATATAGATGAGATTTTGATTCCAGAGAAGGTGCCTACACTCTTTGCGTGTGTGATTGCTCTGGTGAGTCCTTCCGCTACTAGGAGGAAGAGAAGTGGTGAAAAGGGACACCCTTGTATGAATCCTTTGTTTGAGGTAAATAAAGGATAATCCGAGCCATTTATTAGGACCGCAAAGGAGGTCGAAGTAAGGCAGTTCATAACCCAATTAATGAAAGGAACATCAAACCCTAGATACAGTGATGATTTTAGGGGCTAAATTTCACTCATAGGCTAATTTTCCATGGTCTTTCCAAAAATGAGATTCGCTATTTTAAAAATGATTTGCCCCAATTCTATAGGATAAAATTATTTTACCTTAAAAATCGCCAAAATTTTATAAAAACTATATAAAATATTTAGAAATTTGAATATTTTTACGAAAATATCGCCAATCATTTATAGTTGACATATTAAGGATTAGTAAGATTCGCCAAGGTTTCTACATTTTAAAATAAATTTCCATCCTTAAAATCATCCTTGCCCTAGATGAGTAAGTAATAACCGGATGTACAACCAGATTACTCCATCATAGGATTTTGAGAGATCGACATTTAACACTGCTCCTTTTAGACTTCTTGTCTTCATACTGTGAAGTCCTTCTTGTGCTATATCTATGGCTTCATGGATTTGTCTTCCTTCCAAAAAGCCAAACTATTGTTCTGAAACATTTTTAGATAGGATTTTTTTAATCCTTCTAGCAATTACTTTGGAGACGATTTTGTAGGCGCAATTACAAAGAGAGATTGGTCTGAAATCATCCAAAGTCTTTGGGTTATCCGTCTTTGGGATGAGTGCAAGGAACGTTGAGTTAAGGCTCTGAGGGATTTAGCCTGAAGTTCTTGTTTCCTCAATCATGTTCAGCAAATCAAGTCCAACAATCTCATAATAGCCCAGGAAGAATTCAATAGTTCATCGGTCTAGGGCTGGGCTTTTATCTTTTTGGAAACTATGAAGCACTTATAGGAGCTCTTTTTATTTAACTTCTTCCATCAGGAGCCGATTATGAACTTCCTCAACAAATCTGGGAAAAAAATGTGCCACGTGGACTAGTTCTTCTATAGAAACTTGGTTTTCTACTTTGAAGAGATTTTGAAAATAATTTTTCCCTAGTTTTGACATTCCTTCAAAAGTTGTTTCCAAGTTTCCTATTGGGTCCTTCAGTTGCCAAATAATATTGTTGTTTTTTCTTCCTTTGACATAAGATTAGAAGAACGTTGTTTTTTCATCTCCACTCTTCAACCATATAGCTCTACTCTTTAATCTCCAAGATTCTTCCTTCTCCTTGTGTAGTTTGTTCCTCCTTTTCTCCAGATGAAGTAGTTTTATTTTTGACTCTGGTGAGGCCAAAATTCCCCCCTCTTCTTCCAAGAATATTTGTAATTCATATTTGATTTCTTTTAATTCCTTGTCCTCATTTTTCCTTTTTTGGGTAGTCCAAGGTTTTACCACTTCTTTGATTCTTTTCAGATTTTCTGTGAACTGGAAAGTTGTCAACTGTGGTAGATCATGTATGAAGGGGATTCAATGTTCCTTTATAAGTTCTAAGAAAGAATCATCTTCAAGCCAAGTTTTGTTAAATCAAAGGGACTGTATGGCTTCTCAGAACCCTATCTTAATTCCAGGAAAATTGGATAGTGATTTGGCAAGCCTCCAAAACCAATCCACTTCTTAAAGGTTAATTGTTTGTCCAAAAGAGAGTCAGTTATCAGGAACCGGTCGAGTCTTTTTGCAACACCTTTGACTCCTACCATGTTGTTTTTCCAGGTAGGCATGAGGAGTATAGGGTCAAGATTTGTTAAACTGTACTCCACGAATTTTTGACAGAAAAAATATGCGAGAGGGTCGGGCCTGGCGCTATCCCTCCAGACTTCTGAAGATCCCAGGGAGAGATTTAAATCTCCCTGTAAAATTAGCATCTCTTTGAAGAAATACTTTGTGAGAAGAGAGTCCCAAAAAGGTTTTCTATTATGATAGGGTCCATAAATGTTTAGGATATTGAAGAAAAATCATTTAGGTCTGGGGCCAAAACCGAGATCCCGAGTCCAGAATCCAAGCCCCAAGTGTTAATGACTTGAATGTAGTGAGAGTTCCAACCTGTGGCTAGTTCTCCAGATCTACCCAAAGCATCCACTGTAATAAACTTCCACCCTAATAGTAGAAGTTTCATGTTGGACTTTACCTCTTCACATACTCCCGTCGTTTCTTGTAGGAGTAACACATCTGGGTGTTCTATAGTGATCACCCTTTTTAGGGAAGGTTTTTTTAGGGCACCCACCAAACCCCTACAATTGAAAGACATAATATTCATCTAAGAACCCTGCCCCGAGGCCTCGATGCTCTAAGTGCCCGTTCAGTTGATTGTTGTTTTCCAACCAAAAGATCTATCCTGGCCTTTCATTGAGATTTTGAAAACAATGACTTTCTCCCGCGTCCTCCCCTGTCCAGGGAGGATATTTTTTCCTTTCCCAGTCCTCCTATGGAAGGGGATATTTTTTGTGATCTTATGAAATAGCGAGAAGAAGAAGACTCATTTGACAGGGAGGAGGAAGAGGAGGCTTATTCTGTAAGGCAAAGATGCTTTGGGGGGTGCGGAGTGTCTGGGAGTGAAGTTTCCTTGTTGCAATCTGAAAAAGACTCAGAAAAATTCAGGGAGACATTGTTTATAGATAGGTTTTTCAGAGCCTTCAACCACTCATTTCCCTCTAATGTCAAATTTTTAATGAAAACTGTAATAGGAGGAGAAGGAAGTAGAGGATTACCCGAGACCAGAGTCCTTGAGCTTCCCGTATCCAGAGTAGTGAAGCTTATTTTCTCAAGTCCTTCCTTCACCTATCTTTCAGTTGATGGAGAGAAATCCTTCTGATCCTTTCCGTTTGTGGCTTCTGTGGAGAGTGTTGGAACCGCTATAAGGGATGTTTCCTTTTTCGCACCAAAATCTTGCCTATTGATGTTAGCTTGAGTTGTAGGATTTAGTTTTTCTCTCTAAAAAGTGCCTCATTTTGTTCTTAGGGGACGATGGCATTTGGCCACCATATGCCCATACTGGTGGCATCAACGACATCTAAAAGGGACATTTTCATTGTTCAGTAATTGAGTGTGTGTGCAACTCCCCCAGCTGAAGTCGATTTGCTCTCCAAGCCCTTCTCTGACATTTAGATTAACTAAAATACTTGCAATTTTTCTTTGTTTTGTCTCCTTGAAGAATAAGTTTGCTTCAAGGAAGTCACCTAGGAAATTCTCGATGGCTTTAATGTAATCCAAAGATTAGAACTATAGTGGAAGATATGGGAGTCATACCCAAACGGGGATTTTGTCTAGTTTATCCCTTATTGCATCGAAGAGGGGGCTCCAAGTCTTTAGTAGGAGGGGTGAAAATTTAATGCTCTAATTTTTACCCAACACCCATTCAACATGTTCTAGTTGGAGGAAATTGAAGGAAAACAAATTTATGATTAATTCAATAACCTCCGGAGCATAGCCAAAGTGTTCTTCCCGAACCGACTAGGTCCAATCAAGAATGGTTTTGAGAGAAAAAGACTTGCCACTAGCTCTCCCAACTAGAGTCTGATTAGACAGCCACACCACCTTGTTCATGTCCATCTCTTCCCCAAGAACAAGGTTACCAACTTTTTCTTTGGATTTGAGTCCTTTGCTTCTCTGCTTTTGCCAAGTACTGTGAATTCCCCTAGAATCCAAAGAGTCCTCCGGTCTAATATCTGAGGATGAAACCCTTCTTTCTTGAGTGAAACCCCTATGTTCTTCAACGTCTAGAAGATCATAAATAAACCCTTTGGAGGGGGAAGGAAAATCTTGTGAAGTCTCTTGACAAAACGTTGTGTTTCTGTGTCCAAAACCTGTGATGGCACAGGATTTTTCCCCCCCTAACAAAAGACCTCTTCCTTCGAGTTCTGGGAAAGTAGAGGGCAGGGAGCGTAGAAAATCCCCTTCCTCCTGAGAGAGCCAATCAAGTGCTAGGTCATAAGGTGAACTAAAAGCGGAGGGTAGGCTACCATCTGAGGCAAGAGGGTCTGAAACCAAAAAATCCGAGAAAGTTCTGAAGCACCCAACAAAAGAGTCTTTCTTAGACGGGGAGAAAGAAGAGGAGTGCTTACCAGTAAAAGGGGGGGGAGGCTCGAGGGAAGAGAGAAGAGCCTATATGAGCAAAGAAAATCCATCTGTCAGGAACCCTAGTCCAGGGTCAACCTCGCTTGAATAAGAAGGAGGGGCCATGTGTTTTGGCACCTTGTCCATAGTTAAAAACCGTCAATCCACATCCGCAAAGAACTGAAAGGAGAGGCGATGTAGTCGCGGTCGTGACAAACCATAGCTACAGGTTTAGTGGAAGGTAAGAAAACCGTCCGAGCCTCCGCGGGTGAAGGAGAAAAAACAAAGGAGTGTTATGATCCTCGCCGGGATAGTAAGTAAAGTGTGACCGAAAGAAATTAACCACATCTACAGGCCTCAGTGTGGAGAGAAACCATAGAGCCCATCACTCCCCTCCTCAACCTATCCTAAGCAAGCAATTACGATAGATTGTAATCATAAAAGAGCCTTCAAAGTTATGTTTATATTAGAATAACCATATTTATATATAAATATTAAAATAAATATATTTTTATATAAATATAATTTTATTTTGATTGTAATATCATATTAAGATATAAAGGATAATTTATATTCATTTAATTTGACATGTAAGTTTATATCATCACTCCATTATAAACCAATTAAACCAAGAAATTTGAATATATTTAAGTATCTTTCGCTTTTTATTATTTCATTTACCGAAAGGCCATAGGATTTGGCACCTAGTATGAATTGTTTGGATTTATAAAACTATGGAGTGATTATGTTAATATGGGAAATTTTTATACCTCAAATGCAAGTGATGTTTTTAGTTTTGAGTACATAGTGGTTTGCATCGTTGTACACTCATGATAGGATTTGGCATATTTTTCAAGCCTCCTATCAATTGTTTGGATTTATAAAACTATGAGTGATTCTGTTAATAATGGGAAATTTCTATACCTCAAATGCAAAAATGCAAGTAATGTTTTTAGTTTTGAGTACATAGTGGTTTGCATTGTTCTACACTCATGATAATGAAACATATGTACACTACCTAATTGTAGATTATATAGTATTTTCTAATGTCGAGCTCTCTTATGTCGAGGATGAAAGGAAATGTCAATACCAACTTTAAAATTAAAATTGCACTGTAGATACCAACAATGTGTTATGCATGTTTTGTGAAAATTCGAATGGACTTATAATTCCTTTGTTTAGTTATGAAAACAATTTTCAAGTGTGATGATTTATTCGACTACTGAGATTTGTAGTTATAGTTGTAGACGTACGAGAACACTGCAGAATATTCCAAATATCCCAGACTTCAATAGATGAATAAAGAGTATGAGGAAGCGATGAAGAAAACACAAGGGAAAGAACCCAAAATCATGGTTATGCATTTGATCTCAATATTTAAGTTTGGAATCTTCAACACATACCAAAGATAGCCCAATTTAGGAGTCGCAATCTGTATCATCTTCATATGCATTTATTGGTGCAAAGTGAACCTCAAAAGCTAAACAATGAAAGTCGGCCATTAAATTTCAGTTTGTCAGAGAAAACAATGACAGATACTCATATAACACCAACAAATCAAAGGACAACCATACGGATCTCTTTCATGCCAATAAATAAATAAATAAAAGTATTACAATTGGGCATTCGATACAGAGAACTCAAAAATAATGATTGCATGAGCTCGAGTTCCATTATTTTACCAGAAAAATGGTAGTCTTACACTTGGCTATGGAGCCTATATTATGTTTAGGTATTTTCAATGATTCATGGATGTTGCCTCAAGTTAAAGAGAAAGGGTGTGAAAAACAAAGTAAAATATGTACGAGAAGGTTTATAGAGATGATTGATTTCAGGACAAACAAGGTTATATGGTAGCAAATCTGTCGAAGTCTGAATATATGAAAACAATGCAAGAGAGTAATTCATAGTAAGAAATTAAAATGTTTTAAAAATATTATAGATAATATATTGTTAACGGTATTTGCAATTATATTCACAGAGTAAGATATGAATATAAAATGAAAATGTTATTTAAATAAATTTGTATTAAAAATATGAAATTTGTAGATTGCTCAAACTTTAAATTTAATTTTATTTTGATTTAAAGTGAGGTTATAAATATTTATTTTGTCAATCGTAAGCTTTTTTTAATGAAACATTAAAAAAAATTTCCAATCAAGTGCATGGATTGCAGGACGCAGGTATGTAAAAAAAATTTTATTACTCTCGGGAGGTCGCCATCAATGTGCAATAAGACCCCAATTTTATTTGCCAATAACATAACAAATAAATAAATATAAGTATTTTAAAAAATAATAAAATTTAATATTTAATCTAAAACTATAAAAAAACTACACACATTTTTGGTCAAAAACCAAATTAATAGTTAGTCAACGAGGTAAACTCAGCGCTATATATCAACCTTTCTGCAGGTATAATAAGAGCTAAAAATTTTGTCCATTGCTAACGTCCAACCACTAATGATACCATTATAATGACTTTTTTTTTTAGAAGAACTAAACATATTTATTTGGAAAAGTTGAATCCTTATCCAAAATATCACGAGCCCAATTAACCAACTAAATACACCAATAACATTTTCAACCAATCTTAAAACTATTTGAATGTAATTCATTTTTTCTAGGAGGTGTGAAAGCAATACTCACTTAAAAATTGCTAGAGTTTAAAAAAATTACACTTTCGTATATGAAATCCATTCCCCGTGAGTCGAGACTCCATTATTCATTATAAAATTGAAACGCTATAGCTCAAGACATTAACTTGTATGTCTTTTATTTTTTGAAGCAGTGAATAGTGAGAAAGAATGAGGACGAATAGTTAAAGGATTTGGTTGAAGACCTGTCAAGTTGTTAAGTGAACTGAGAGATCTGCATTGAACTGTGAATGACATTTCAGTTCGCACTATGAGATTATCCGTTTAGATTTAAGAATTTTTTTGATCACAGAAATGAAATGAAATGATTAGAAATGAAATGAAATGGTTAGTTGGCAGAAATGAAATGATTATATTGGAGAAATATTTATTACAATAACATTGGGGGGAGTGAACGCAACAATAAGACTTCAAAGTCTTTGGTCAATAAGATATAAGATAAATGAGATTTGAAATTAAAATAAATCCTTATTTTTTAAAACTTTGGATAAAGGGGTGTATATTTTTTGGTCAACCATGAACTAATAAAAAGTCAAGCCTAACTCAACACTATATACCATGCTTATCAACATGTATAATAAGTTGAAAAACAAGTTTTGATTGACAATTTTTTTTTTTTTAACATATATATTCATTATTGGATATAATGATTTTTAATATGTTATAGTTAAGTACTATATAAAAAGTAAGTTGAGAAACAAGTTTTGAAGTTTTGATTGAAAATATCTTTTTTGTAACATGTATATTCATTATCAGATATAATGATTTTTTTCTTGGAAAAAATACATTTATATTATATTTATTAGAAATACAATGTATGAATTTAAAAGTAATAATTAATGATAATTTATTGATTAATTTTAATCCTAAAATATTATTTAATGTAATAAATATTTACTTCAATATTATGATAAATTTAATTATTACGATTAATATTAATGAAAAATAAATCATACTTAATAACTTATCTTATACAATAGGAAAAATTAATATCACACTATCATATATAATGTACATTAATATTATGATGACTTCAATCATCAATTTCACATGTAAGAGAAAATATAAGTAAAAAAAAAAAACACATTTATTTTTGAAATTTAATTAAAAAATGTAAAACTAAAAAATTATATTTATTATTATTTTTATTTATTTATTAATTAAAAGATTAAAGAAAATTAAAATATACTAAGAAGGTGATCAACCCTAATTTATATTAGCAAAATTATTATTTTTTTAGTTTAAAGAAAAATACTAACTTTATTAAAATAAGAACAAAATTTTACTAGTTCCATAAAGAAATTGGTATTTGAGTTTAAGATGAAAAACACTTTCTATTAAAATGTCGAGAATATACCCAAATTAAGTTCTTAGTATACTCAAATTAAATCACAATTTCAAAATATTTGTCACAATAGCTACCTTCTAACCTTCTAACTCATCAAAATTATAGTAATCCTGAAACTTTTATATAAAATTCTAAAAAAATCCAAATAATTTATTACCATCTTTAATCATACAAACTAAATCTGATTTCAATAAAAATTAATTTATAAATCATATATACACATATATATTAAATTTAAAAATTCTATATGTTAATTCAATCTTTAACTAATTTATAATATAATATTCTATAATTTTAAATTAATTAATATTTAATATCAAATTTCATTTATATAACTAAACAAAATTATTTAATCATAATATAAAAATAAATTAAACACATTTTTTTATTTATATAACTTAAAATTTTATTTAATTTATTTTTATATTAAAAATAAACATTCTTAAATCATTACAATTTTAAGTTATATATATATATATATATATATATATATATATATATATATATATATATATATTTAATCTTTTTATAATACCCATTACTAAGTTGGAAATTGGAATCAACGTTAATGTTTGTGAATTTCTTTTACAATTTTAA
>JASDQU011025384.1:7868-32241 GCA_032191745.1 Picea mariana | reverse complement strand
ACTTTAATTTTATAAAGTGGAAAAACTCACTTAAGTGACTTTATGAAATAAAGTAAAATAACGAGCGGGAAAAAGGCAAATGAGAAATAAAAGGGGAAAAGTGAGGAGTCCCTCCTCATTCTTATGCTTGCTTATTGAGAAAAGAAAATAGATTTGGAGAGCTCTTGGAGAGTTTTCTAGGGTTTTTGGAAACCCTTCTTTATTTACTGGTTTCGGTGTTGCAACGATACACCCTAGCTATTTTTGTGAAGGTAATCACTCAGATTTCCTCATTGCACTTCATTGCTGACAAAGATCTTTATTCCTTTCTTAGTCTAGGATAGATTTGGGTTTTATTGAGAGTAGAGGTAGTGTTTTCTTAAGAGTGGGACGAGTTTACACATGCTGGGCCAAGTTTATACAATATGGAGCTGCCATTAAATTGTTGGGTGAGTTATATATTTGCTAGATCGAATTACTTTGGCACAAAACCCTTTTCTTTTGGTGTAGGGTCGAATTTCCCTCATCTGGACCGAGTTGCTGGGGTTGGTCGAGATTTTTTGAGTAGAGATTGAGTGGGTCGAATTTATGGATCAAATTCTCTTGTGTGGAGGATGCCTTCTAGTGTGGTTGTTGTTGCTATATGTTGGGGGCGAATTATTGTTGCAAAAGGAGGGCGAATATAAGTAGTGGTTCATTACATGCTTCTTCATAATTTCTGAGCTACAGTACATACTTTGGCTGGGTCGATTTCAACACCTATTGTCCTGTTACCTTTAGTTGATTCTTTTGGGCTAAGTTTGGCACTGTGGAATATCGTGGACTTTATCTACATAACTGTTCTAACTGGTCATACCTCTATTGCAAGTACTGTGCACCTACAGGTCTGTCATAACATTCACAAGGGTGTTGCATATATATTTCAATGATTCAAAAATAATTTAACTTAAGTAAGATTTGATATAGTGATGTGTCAAGCCTTGTGAGTGACTAAATCCGTGGGCTTTGAGTAAAAACATCCATAGCTTTTCAACTTAGGTAATGGAAAAAGAGTGTTAGTAGGTGGAAATAAGAATTTTGTTCATTCTCTCCTAGTGATACTATGTACACTTCCATACAACCACATTATCCATACATGGACCCATCAAAAAATATGTTATCTATGCCTACACACACTACAATCAATGTATTAAATAATTCCATAATCACAATAGAAGCATAGATAATATTTCCGAAGTCCATTATAATGTTGACAAAATCCTATGTCAATATATACTTATGGTTTCCTATTACATTAAGAAAATCATCACTAGCATATATAAATTAACATGTAATAACTATATGAAATGATAGTAACAATTACATCATATAATTTCATATCAATTTACATTTAATTCATTCATGTTGTCAAGTGGATTTTTAAATAAACCCATTCAAAAGCATTACTTAAAACCAAACACATAGTTAAGATTTTAAATTTTATCATTATATCAAATGGACTTTTAAATAAACCCATTCAAAAACATTATTTAAAACCAAACACATAATTAAGAATTTGAATTTTATCATTATATAATTTATAAGTTAATAAATTGAGTCATTTGTAAACAAATACCCTCAAATAATAAGATCCAATTAATCTAAGTAATCAAAACAAATGGGGCACTACAAATTGATTATTTCTAATTTCTTTACCCAACTCAATATTTTATGTTATCGGGTGAATTTCCCCTACAAGTGTTTATTTGGAAAAGGCAAGCCCAAGTTCACTTCACAACAAGGTTGTAGCTTTCCTAAAGAGTTCTCACCATGTTTATTACCATTATTTTTCACCTCATCGTGTGTGATCTTTTTGGTTGAATTCAATTAGTAAAATTAGTTTGTTGCTAACAAGCTAGTCGCTATATGCGATTGTTATCTTTCTACCTTACATATATCAATAACATTGAAAATAAAAAGTAAAAATTTCCCTTAGTTTTAACTTTTGTTTTGTTTTATAATAGTTTTAGCCATTCTAAGTTCAATTCATTCCTCTAACTCTATTCCCAAGGAACTTCTACCACATAAAAGACATTTATACTATAACAAATCCATTTTTATCATAACATAAAAATCATTAAAAATAAGTACCCAAGCTGCAAACATTTTTTTAAAGTTTCACCATAAGTTTTTAAAAGTTACCATGCCTAAAAAGTTAAGTCTTTACTTAGATTTTAGCATTTACATTCGTCCTCCATCTTCCTTTTAATAACTTGTTTTACTTTGATGATTCTAATATCAAGGTTTTAGCATTTATATTCTTCTTTAGTCTTTCATGTCTATCTTGTTTTATTTAGATTTTAGTATATATATTTTTCTTTAATTTTCTTTCTAATATCTACTTTATCTAATATCAAAATCTTAACATTTATATTCTTCTTCAGTTTTTCATATCTATCTTGTTTTACTTAGATTTTAGCATACACATTTTTCTTTAATCTTCTTTCTAATATCTATTTTTGATAAATATAATTTGTACGGCTAAACAAATCACTAACCCTCTCTTGTCACTATGGTTTCTTTTTCAAGTTTAGATCACTAACCCTCTCTTGCCACTATGGTTTCTTTTTCTAATTTACTCAATTTTTTTTTATCTTTTTTAACTAAAATATAATACATTTTCATTCATTCTTCTCTTGCCATTATTTTTTTGGTTTATCAAATTTGTTTGTGTTCTTTTTAAAGGACAATATAATATGGGTTTATTCATTTTTTCTTTTTAATGTGTTTCATGTGTGGCTCACACAACCTTAATTATGAAGAATTGATTAATTGGCTCTTTCTTGCACGTGATAATACTACTAGTTAATTTTTTGGTCATTCTCCCAAGCATCATATATTTATGGAGAAAATTATGCACCATGCATTAAGTTAATTATTGGTAGTATACAAATTTATTTTGTTTGTTGAATACCACACTATTCACTATCCAATGGATAGGATGAAAAAGATACACTACCAATAATTAACTTGGTGCATGATGCATAGCCACTTTTTATGACCTACAATTTAGACTAAAAGATAAATCTTAGACTTTACCAATACTCATGATAAAAATAATTTTGAAATATTTTGAATATATATAAATAGTTTTGAAATATTTTGAATATATATATGGAAATTTAGATGTTAATTTATTAAAAAAAAAAATGAAAATACTAAAGTTAATAACCTATATCGTTTTCAACCAGGTAAGTAAAATGTATGTAGAATTTATTTTCAATTTATGAAAATGAGAATGCGTTGAGTTTGGATGGAGCTTCTGGATTGCTTGAAACATATCATATTTCGATCGATACATTGATTGAATTATGGATTGCTTAAAACATATGATATTTCGATCCATACTTTGAGTGGATTATGGATTCCGATCGATATATTGATTGGATTATGGATTGCTTGAAACATATAATATTCGGATCGATACTTTCATTGAAACATTTGATATTCCGATCGATACTTCGATTGGATTATTTTTTGCTTGAAACATTCCGATCGATACCTTAATTGCATCATAGATTGCTTAAAACATTTGATATTCGAGAAAACTCGTGAGTTTTTCCGAGAGTTAGCGATAAAAATGAAGAAAAATAAATCAGTGTAATACAATATATTATCAAATATAGTGACAAATTATCCGCTTTTCCCGCGGTTCACAATCAGTGGATCTTATATTTATGAAAATGGCCGGTATAGTCTCTGTACACGATTTGTGTGAAAATTATTATTTTTAATATCAAACGCGTATTCTTATATCATATTCTTATGAATATGTTTAACTGGTTTTGTCATTAGGAATGGCGGCCATTGGGATTTTGGCTGGGATGCCATCCCTTTTGGTTTAGGGATCCGAGGGTGGTTATGGTGCCTACAGTTGGGATCTGTGTGAGTTAATGGAGTTAAGGGGTTTTAGGGAGAGGTTTTGATGGTAGTTAAGGGTTTTGTCAGTGGCTATAGGGTTAGGTAAGTGATGGTTGTAAATGCCTCGATACTAGTAGAGGAGTTGGAGGACAATCTATGGTGGAGCCAGGGTGGCTTATTAAAGTTAGACGAGGACTATCAGGAGGAGTTAAGTAGGATTAGATGTTAGGCCTGATGACTCGACCCCCGAAAAGGATAGATGGCAAGGCCTACAGTGAAGTCAAGGACAACAACGCTATTGATATCATTAATGACCTTTTTGCTTGGGAATCAGATAAGGGTGGGAAGAGGCAAACTTCATCGACTTTTTCATCCAAATTTAGTTGTGGGAAGTGTTCAGAGAAAACATTGTTTGGTAAGGATACAATGGAGAGCGCTGGTGGGAGGGTTATCGTAGGGGCTGTCCAGGGGGTGCAAACTGCATCTATACCTATGCGAAGTTACCTGGCGGATGCATAGACGAGATTTGGCAAAATGATTTTCTGTGAGGGGTGTAGAGATAGGGGCCGAGAAGGAAAAGACTGAGGTGGTGTCTGTAAGAGCTAGCAACAAAAGGGAGTTTTTTCAGAGAACGAGCCTAAAACCTTGGAGAGAGAAAAACGTGAAATTAAAGTTAACCCTAGGAAGGGATATAGGGATGAATGAAGCTAGCCTTTACTCTCTTTGGGGTCTTGTTGGCAGGTTTGGCTATAGAGCTATGGCTGCGAGGGATATTCATAGTTGGGTCTCAAATTGTTGGGGTCCCATGCTGTGATACTTACCAGAGGCATACATTTTGTCCAAAGGGTGGTTTTGTTTCATGTTTCAGACCTTAGAGGATGCATAACAGATTCTTAATAAGGTATGGATTGTGAAAAATGGGAGCCTCATGCTTAAACATTGGCATGTTGCATTCAACCCGAAGAAAGAGGTGATCAGGTACAAACATTTGTGGGTACTTTTTCCCAGTTGTCCGCTTATTGTTTGGAATCGAGAGGCTTTTAGGGAGATCAGAAACGCGAATGGTAAATTTTTATATGTGGATCCTGGGTTACTTTTGGGACCAGATAGGCGGATGGGGAAACTACTTGTGGAAATTGACCTGTTTGAAGGTCTGCCGACCGAGATTGAGATTGATTGGAATGGAGTGTCTTTCACACAGAAACTTGACTACATGGGAGTGTCATTCAGATGTACCGTTTACAAAGAGACTAGACATTTAAGGCATAATTGTACCAGATTTTTTAAGAATTTGGTTCTAGAGCTGAAAGATGTGCTAGATGGAGCAGATTTAAAGCTGCAGTCTCATGTTATGAACCTGGCAACTGAAGATTGGTATGGATGTAGGCGATCGTCGGCCTTGGATAGCGATCAAGCGTCGGGTAAGTCAAATATCCACTGCTTAAACAACTCTATTCCACTTTCTGTTAGTATTGTGGGGGGTAAGAAGGGATTTGATCAGGTGACTCACAAGTCTGGAGAAGTCCCTGAAGGGAGGTTAGGAACGGGGAGTCATACTTCCTGTGAAGACTCTAGTGAGGGGATCAGGAAGTATCTTGGTGAAGATTCAGTGGGAGTCAGAAGAGTCGGGGGAGGGGAAGGTATAGTATTTTTTGTGGAAGGGGGGTTAGCATCTCAGTCGAGGGAGGGGCGGAGGGAAAGTGAAACAATCATTTGATCTGGTTCAGAAGGGAACAAAAAACAACATAGAAGGTACTCTGATAAAATATGGAGAGAGGTTCCTATTTGTGGAAAAGTTACCATCTGTAGCTAAGGCTATTGGGGTTAGTTTGGGAATGAGGAGCCCCAAGTTGAGTTTAAGTGATGATAGTAGTAAGGTACTGTCGACTGGAATTGAGGCTTGGAAGGAAGGGTCCATGGGTATAGGAGGAATCTCTGAGTGTTATAGTTTACCTAAGGTAACTCCCGCTATAGTTAGTTTAGAAGATCTGAAGGGGAGGTCTGAGTCTTATTCTATATCCACACAGGATAGTGATCCTTTTGGGGAAGGTGAAGATTATATCAGTAATCTGAATTTAGTTCAGACAGTTTCGAGAGTGATGGATGAACTTGAGGATTCAATAATTAACTTTATCCCGTCCTATAGAGACATTCTCAACAGATCTCTCTTGCCAATTTTTGTTGGGGGGGATTTGATTAATAAGTTTGTGGATAAGATGGAAAAGGAGGAAGAATTTAGGAGCATGACTGCTCCTATTGAGGTGGGTGAGACATCTTTGTTGAAAGGGGTTGTTCGTGGAGGGTTGGAGAATGATTTATCGCCATTGAAGACTAGAAGTGCAAGGAAATTAGGTAATGAGAAGGAAAAATATGTTACTTGTGGTACTACTCTGATTGTTGGTCCAAGGGCGCTTAGAGCACAAAAATCCCTAGCTAGAGTTAAAAAATGATTGTGGCCACACTAAACGTTAGGGGAGTGGAGGGATTTACAAAGTATTTAGCCCTTAAAAGGTTTATAGAACTAACAAAACCTAATGTCCTACTATTACAGGAAACTATGGTCAGTGTAACAAAAGCAAGGGAAAATTTTGTTAAGATTCTTCCAAACTGGTATTTTTGTGGGGTGGATTCTATTGGAATTTCAAGTGGTTTGTTAACTGTGTGGAATCCAAAAAAAGCTGATTTCTATGCCTACTTGACTCCTGCATGGATTATGCTTGAAGGAACTGTAAAAGAATTGGATAAAAAATTGAAGTGATTAACTATTATGGACCTTACTTAGACATGGAGGTCTTTTCGGAGGCCATTAAAAGGGATGGGATACTAAAGGAACACTCTTTGATTCTGGGTGGGGATCTAAATTTCACTACTTCAAGTAGATAAGCTTGGGGTGCCCATGCTAGATCAGATTCCTTTCAACCCTTTTTTAGACAGTTGGTATAAGAAGAGGGTTTGGTGGATGTAGAGCCTATTAAACTTATTCCCACCTGGAGGAATGGCAGAGGTGGACATGATTATATAGCTAAGAGACTGGATATATTTTTTATTTCAGAGGATATTGCATTGTCAAGGCTCATGTATAGAACTTGGGTTTGTATTCTAAAAAAAACAGATCACTTGCATTTGATTCTACAGTTGGAACAAGAGAATGAAAAAGTTTGTTATCCATTCAAATTCAAATCTATTTGGATGGATGAACCAGAGCAATTTAACTTTGTTAGTACCAACTGGGTTGGACTTTTGGGAATAGAGGTACTAAACCCAATGGACCCACTGGTTAAAAAATTAAAAATATTAAAGTCTCTGGTGATAAAATGGGAAAGGAAGAAAAAATCTGAAGCAAGGGAAGAATTGATCAAGATTGAATTGGACTTGGATAATTATTATACAAACTACCCAAGGGGATTTGAGGAGGAGGAAGATAAAAATACAGCTTTAGAAAAGGAGAAGAGGAAATTGGTTCTTATGAGACAGGAGGAGAAAACTTGGAGGCAAAAGAGTAGGATAAACTGGTTGGCATTTGGTGATAGGAACACAAAGTTTCTCCATGCATTTGCAAATTCTAGAAAATAGATAAATACTATCTGGGAGATTAGTAAGGAAGATGGTTATGTGATTTCTAGTAATCAAGATTTACAAGTGGAAGCTGTAGGATATTTACAGAATATATATAAGGCACAACTAATCTCTGCATTTGTGATCAATTATAAGTTTTAAAGAATTACCCAAGGATGTTCACAGAGGAAGATAGTCTCAGAATTACTGAACCAGTAACTTCAACAGAAATATTGAAAATTTTAAAAGGTTTTAAAGGTTCTAAAAGTCGTGGCTCGGATGGCTGGACAATGGAATGTTTCCTAGTTTTTTATGACATCTTGGGTAATGATATTTTGGAGATGGTGGAAGAGTCCAGGAGGAAAGTTTGGGTATATGGGGCATTAAATGTTACTTTTCTTGCCCTTGTACCAAAAAGTGATAGTCCAAGATCACTTGGAGGCTATAGACCTATAGCATTGTGCAACTTAGTGTACAAGATTATCACTAAAATTATTGCTACCAGAATTAAATCTTTCTTGTCCTTTGGTATATCAAAGGAACAATTTGGGTTCCTTGAGGGAAGACAAATTACTGATGCCATTGGTGTTGTATAGGAAGCCCTACATAGCATCAAGGTGAAAACTATCAAAGCTTTGGTACTAAAACTATATCTGATAAAGGCTTATGATAGAGTGGACTGGGGTTCTTAAGGCTAGTATTTCTACATGTGGGACTGAACTCAGAAGCAACAAAATGGATTATGGGATGTGTGACCTCAACAAACTATGTTGTGTTGATAAGTGGTAAGCCTACTAAATTATTCTAAAGTTCAAGAGGACTAAGGCAGGGGTGTCCTTTGTCACCATTACTTTTTCTTCTTATTGTAGAAGGGATAAGCAGAGCCATAAAGGAGAAGGTGGTGGAAAAGAAAGTAGAAGGTATTCCAGTGGAAAGAGGGATAAACATTACTCATTTGATGTTTGTTGATGATATCATAATTTTTGGGAATGGAAACATTGTGGAATGGAAAGTGTATAAGAAATTCTTGGAACTTTTTTGCAAAGCAACATGTATGGCTTTAAGCCCACATAAGTCTTCTTTCTTAGAAGATGGATGGGCAGCAGAGGAACTAACATTGTTGAAGGATTTTATGCCCTTTGATGTTAAACCAGTTGAGTAGGGCTTTAAGTATATTGGATGTTACATCAAACCAAATTGTTATAATAAGACATATTGGATTTGGCTGGAGAAAAAAATTGAAATAAGAATTGAAAATTGGAGTCATAGGTGTCTTAGTTTAGGGGGCATGGTCACTCTTGTCAAAGATGTACTAGAAAGCATACCTGTGTATTGGTTATCATTAGCCAAAATTCCTAAAAGTATTTTAAATAATATCAGAAGGAGGATGTTTAGTTTTCTATGGATTGGGAAAAATTTAAAAGAAGGGATACACCTGATTAGCTATAAAAAGATAGCCAAACCAAAGAAGGTGGGTGGCTGAGGTATAAAATAAAAAATTTCTTTGGGAAATCCTTGGCAACTAAAAGTTTATGGAGGTGGCTTATGGTACCTGGTCTCTGGCATGAGGTGATATATAAAAAATATTTCAGGAAACAATCTGTGACTGAGTGGTTTAGGGAGGGAAGGAAAAGATGGTCTGGCATTTCTAATATTTGGAGAGCACTCACCTCATCCACTACCATAATAATAGATTGGTTGGCTTGGAAACATGGTAATGAGAGAGATATCAGAATTGGTACTGATCCAATGGTTGGGGCACACAAATATTTTAAATTGTCTAGGAATCTTATTCATATTTTGAAGATACAAGGTGTTGAATTTCTAGCACAAGCAAATAATTTGGAAATGGATGATTTGAGTCATACAAGCTGGAAAAAGGTTGAGACCCTAGGATTGGAAGGATAACTACTAGAGGAATGGAAAAACTATGTAAAGGGATTAGTTGGCTCAAGATTTGAATTAAACGATGAAAAATATACTTTAATGTGGTCTTGGGATACTAAGGGGGGACAAGTTAATGAAAAATAGGATTATGAAGTCCAATTATTGGAGGAGGAGGTGGTAGAACCAACTTTTTGGTATACTGAACTCTGGCATTGGCAACTTCCATTAAAAGGAAAAAATTTTACTTGGCTAATGCTTGAACATAAAATTCTGACTTGGGATAATTTGATGAAAAGAGGAATTGTTGGTCCTAGTAAATATGTACTATGTGGAAACAAGGAGGAAAATGTGAAGCATATTTTTGTTGAATGTAGTTTTACAAAAGACATTTGGTACACTATTCAAAAGGATTTAAACTGTAAAGGTGTTTGGGAAAGAGGACAGATTGCATAAAGTTTATATAACAGGATAAAGAAGGAAAATGTTAAAGAATTTCCTTGTTATATTTGTTGGGAAGTCTGGAAACATAGGAACTTGGTTATTTTTTAAGATCGTTTTCCTAATAGGGTCAGAGTATAACAACATACTATAGGATATGGGAGAAAAACAATTTTCTTTTGTTGCTAAGGGCAGTAGGATTGATAGACCGCCTTTATTGGACTGGGATATGAGAATGGCGTTTTTTGGTGGTGCTTTACAAGAAATAGGTACTAAATGTGGGGTTGGACCAGTGATCAAATGTCCAGTGTTAGGCACTTTTAGACTGAAGATGAATTGTGGTAGTTGTACTAATACAAAGGGTGAACTTATTTCTTTGTGGTGCATTATTTTTTTGGCTTTCTATAAAAAGATAAATAGATTATAGCTAGTAGGTGATTCAAACATTATAATAGACCGGTTTGCTAATGATAATAATCTCTAGGTGATCTCTCTTCAGCCTTGGATGACAAGAATTCGAGTGTTGAGTGGGATATTTATTCAACTAAAAGATCATCACATTTACAGGGCATATAACAAGGAACTTGATCAACTGTTGAAAGAAGCTTTTCTCCTAGACAAGGATGGGATATATTATGCAGAGGGGAATGATGGACTCACAACACATTTTGTAAGATTGAATGTTAGATAAACTTTGCATTAGTGCAAGGGGTGTTGTAATTGAAACCATTTATATTTTTTGAAATGGGATTACAAAATCCGAGGATAAATATTATAGCCTTTGTATGTAAGTCAGATTTCTATATGTAAATGCTAGTTGAGCAGAGTTATAAGGCTCACTGAACAAAAGGATAAGAAGTTTGATTCCTGTTGGGAGTTTTTTTGTAAGAGATATTGTAATAGAACTTTATATTATCTAATATAATATTTTTTTCTTATTGATAAAAAATAATATATTTAACTAATCACAATATATATATATATATAATATTTAATTTTTCATTAATAATATATGTTTTTAAATTCAAATAATTTTTAAATTTTTAATTTAATATATGTTAAAAAAAAAAGAAAAAACTAGAAAAGAATTTTAAAATCAAAATAATATGGTTTTTAAAAGATGATAGTGTTCTAAGTTGGTATCATAATAATAATAATTTAATTTTAAAGTCACTTCCAAATTAAACACCAAATTTCTAAAATTTAAGAAAGTGTACATACTCTACATAATATAATTCAAAAATAAAAATAATATGGCTTTTAAATAATTATGGTGACGAAAGACCATATAATAAAAGGAAATGAATAATAATGCATGGCATTAAATATTAAAAGCTCCAGGTTTATTATAGAAGCTAGTCTAAATGTTCTACGAAATGACTCTTTTACGACAATATTTTTTGGGGGCATTTGCCCGAAATCAACAGATTTGAGCGATTATTTCTATATAATTTGAGTGTCCTAGAGTTTTTTCAAAATGTTGAATCTATTTCTACATTCAAAAATGGATTTTAAACAAAAAAAAATAGTAATTTAGTGTAGATTTATGTCGTCGGATTCCCACGAAAAAACCCATTTCGTAAAACAATTAGACAACACCATTATAAAAAGGAAAGGAGCGATAATGCAGAGCTTTAAATGTAAAATGCCATCTAATGAGGATGTTGATCATGGATAGAAGTAAGTCTCACTAGTACACTCAAAATACATTAATTGAAAAGGATATCACGAAGAGAAACTAATAGAATGTCCAAGAGTACATATTTTTGAGATATTTCAAAGGAAGAAGCCATAACTTTCACATACAATGAGAGACATATGGAAGTAGCTACATAGTGCAGATGTCTTCCCGATTTATGTATAAGCTGCCACTAGAGAGCACAAAGTATGAACTTCCTTTATTATTCTCTCATAATAATAATAACAAAGAACTAATTATCAATTTAATTTAAGGACACTTGGGTTTTCCTTCCTAGTTGGTCATGCTTGTTGGGTAGAGAAGCATAATACAATAAGGGAAAATAAATAAAACCAACAACAATTAATCATGCAATGAACATAGTGATTTACGTAGTAAAACCCTTCACAAGGGAAACATCCACATGGCAATGATAATTGATATTCTTACTGATCAAGGGAGAATTACAACAACCAAACAAAGACTTACAAGCCTCACACACTCTTCCCACACACTACCTACCTTTGCCTCTACGAGTATGCATAGATATATAACATCTATGACATAGTTACACAAACTAATCAAAAGTTGATCAAACAATTACACAGATTGATCACTTTAGTGTGCATGCATGCATATTCTATTTTTAGCTGATTTGGTCCAGTTAACTGTAGAATACTGGGAGTGAAGAAATCCGATCGACATGGGAAATTGGTTGGCACGTTTAAAAAATCTCCACCTCGACAACAATTTACCTAATATATCATGCCCAAATTTATTTATTGTAATGTTCACAACCACCCAGGTTGGGCCACGCCACACAAAACTCTCCATTTTTTACATCTCTGATACCACTTTGTAACGTTCCTCGGCCCAACCGAGGGACATTATGGTGCAAAATACACATAAAAATGAAATTTATGCTAACTAAAGTAATTCTTTTACTGTTAGTCGATTTCCTGTAGCTTACACCTACAGAATTTAAAATAGATTTAGCTATTGTCTATAACCATAAAACAGATGCACCTAAAGCATGTTAATAATGAACATGAAATGCTTTAAACCGTTCATTACAACAACACACAAGTCATTATCATTTATGTATAGTTCATACACAACAATAACACATGTAAATAACTCAACAACAATATAAAACACTTATCTTTAAACAAGAATTGTGCAACCAGCTTCTTGGGATGGACGTTCCACCCAACCATAAACTCTCTGCTCCAAATATCAACAGCTAGTCACCCCCGATTTGAGGCTAGTAATCCACAAAATAGGGTGGTGTCTCACAGTCCACTCGCAACTCATAAAACTCATAACCCCACTGATTTTTTCCTACAACTATCCCAAATTTTCTACAATCTCTCTTCCTCCTGACCTTCCCAACCCAAGAAATGCACCATTTTTTTATCAAGGATAACCCAAGGGATGTACCATCTGTTTATCAGGATTATCCCAAGGAATGATCCATTCATTTATCAGGGTTTCTCTAGCACATGCAACTAGAAATTTCTCAGCTAGGAACTCAAGGGAACTTGCTACTAGGAGAAATACCATTAAACCAAAAACAAACACTTGTTGTTACAGTGCAACTCACTCTGAAGTTCACTCTTCAGGCCAGACAACCTGGCTCTTCAATCTTCAACTTCAAAACACTCCAAATACATTCTATCTTGCTCTAGAATTCGCCCTCCATGGATGCACCAACTCCCAAGCTCTATTTCTTTTGCTCTCATTTCTTCATGCACACACACTTCTTTCCCCAAAATTTTGTCCCAGCCCATACAAATTTCCTCCCTTTGGCTTGCCTTTCTTGTCTAACACTCTTCCCCAAGTTGATTTTACTCAACCCCCATGTGCCCTATGACTCTGGGATGTGACCACTCGCACCCACCCTCTTACATGTATTCGATGATTGGACTTGGAAAAACTTAATCAGAAATTAGAAAGTTCATATACAATTAACAAGTTTAGCAAAATGGGTTAAATTAATATAAAGGGTATTTCCCCCTTTGACCCCTCTTGGCCATTATCCTAGACACTTCCCCCTCTTATGGATTAATTCATCCCCCATTTCTTGTCCATGTCCCCTTAGTAGTTAACATAACATTTTATTATTAAAGCATAGAGATACAATTCACATATTACATTGCTTTAGCTCTAGCCACACATTATATCTACATAAGTGTTAATTAAACCGGGGATTATAATGAGGGTGTTACATTGGACCCATCCCCTACAATTGTGCGTCGTCTTTGGTGCACTCTATGCCGATATATATATATATGCAAATTTACATCACAATACTTAGAAATAAAAATTATGCAATTTAAAAAATCCAACAATAGCTCAAACCATCAATGGCTTGTTCCTCTCAACTCGTCGACCCAAGGAATGCACCATTTGTTTATTAGGGTTAACCCAAGGGATGTACCATCCGTTTATCAAGGTTAACCCAAGGAATGAGCCATTCGTTTATCAAGGTCCCCAACACAGTTGGCTAGGACTCTGAGATTTGGTTCTGGAACTCTAGATTTCCAAAATGGAGTCTTTCATTCTTCCTTCTTCAAAATTGTCAAAACATTCTGGGTACGCTTCCCACATTTTTTATTCATGCTCCCATGTATCATCTTCAGGATCATAGCAGGTCCATTGAACCTTTACCAACCTTATGGATTTGTTCCTAAACACTTTGAATTTCCGGTCTAAGATGTGTATTGGTTCCACCCGGAAATCCCCTTCGTGCTCCACCTGGATCACATTCCAATCAATTATGTGGTTATGATCATGTACACACTTATTTAATAATGACACATGAACTACATTATGCACTCTCATGGATGCATGCAATGATAGCATGTATGAAAATGAACCTATATTTTCTAATATTTCAAAAGGTCTACAATATCTCATTTCCAAATTCAGGAAACTTCTTGATCTTAGTGAACTTCTCTTTGCCTTAACTTTCAAAAACACATGTTCACCCACTTTAAAATCTTTAAAAACTCTATTCTTGTCTGCATAAATTTTCTACCTATCCTGGGCAACCTTTAAATTATGCTTTATCCTTGTCAACTGCTCTTCCATTTCGTTCAAAAAGTTTGTCCCAACAACTTCTTCGTCTGCTGGATTATCTCAACTCACCAGAGTGTTGCATTTTATTCCATACAATGCTTCAAATGGACTCATTTTCAATGAGACTTGATACTCATTATTGTAGGAAAATCCAACTAAATGAATATAATATTCCCACTTTGATAGTTGATCCATTACATCCATTCTAAGCATGTCCTCAATTATTTTGTTATTCGCTTCTATTTTTCCACCTGACTTTGGATGATACATTGTACTGAGATTAAAATTTGTTCCAATTCCCTTGAACAAACCCTTCCAAAAATTGAATGTGAACTTTGGATCTCTATTTGAAACTATTGCCTTAGGTACTCCATGTAGCCTAGCAACTTCTTTCATGTAGATATCTGCAATATTTTTTCCTTGTGTGTAGTCTTTATTGGAATAAAATGTGTTTCTTTAGTTAATTTATCCACCACCACCATGATGGAATCTTCTTGCTTCACTGTTCTGGGAAGCTTAGTAATAAAATCAACCATGACAACTTCCCACTTCCATTCTAGAATGGGCAATGGTTGTAGCAAACATGTTGGATTTTTATGCTCTATCTTCACTTTTTGGAATTCTAGACATCTGACTATGTAATTGGCCACTTCTTTCTTCATTCCCAGCCAAAAGTATTGGCTTTTCACAACTGCAATTGTATTTTGATATCTTGGGTGCTCGACATATGACAGATTGTGCATTTATGTCAGAACTACATTTTTCATCTCATTGGAATTCAACACATATATAATTTTCTCTTATACATGAGAATTCCATCTTCTTTCACTTCATAAAAATTAAATTTCTGTTGAAAATTACCTTGTTTTAATGTTTCTTTTATTTTCACACATTGTTGATCTGAATTTGTTACTGTAATAATTTTTTCTTTCAAATATGCCATGTACATGTTGATGGCTGCCACATACAATTCATGACCTCTCTTGTTGAGTGCATCGACCATTTGATTTTGTTTGTCTTTTATATTCTTAATTTCAAAGTCATATTCACTCATAAATTCCATCCATCTAGTTTGTCTAGCATTTAGTGTTGGTTGTCCAAACAAATGTTTCAGACCACAGTGGTATGTTCTGAGCTTGAATTTTTTACCCATAAGGTAATGCCTCCACATTTTTAATGCATGTACAATCACTACTAACTCCAAGTCATGTGTAGCATAATTCCTCTCATGCTCTTTTAATTTTTTGGACTCATAGCATACCACATGGTCCCTTTGACTGAGAACTCTACCGAGTCCTTCCTTACATTCATAAATGCACACAACAAAATATTCATTTGGATATTCAATCTTCAATATTGGTGCACTTGTCAATATTTCCTTCAACTGTTGAAAACTCTCTTCACACTTGGAACTCCATTCAAATTTCACTCTCTTCTTTTGCAAAGAAGTGATTGGACTTGCAATCCTTGAGAACCCTTTTATGATTTTTCGGTAATAACCGGAAAGACTCATGAATGATATGACCTATGTCACATTCTTTTGCCTTGGCCATCCTCTAATGGCCTATATATTCTCATGATCAACTTCTATCCCTGCTACTGAAATTATGTGCCCCAAGTAGTGAATCTTCTTTTGGTAAATGATGCACTTACTTAGCTTAGCATACAATTTATGGTCTCTTAAGAATTTCAAAACCATTCTTAAATGTTTCTCATGTTCCTCTTCTGATTTAGAATAGACAAGGATATCATCTAAGAACACAATCACAAACTTGTTCAGGTACTCCCTGAACACTCCATTCATTAGGCACATAAAAAATATTGGGGAATTTGATAGCCCAAATGGAACTACTATGAATTCATAATGCCCATATCTTGTTCTGAATGTTATCTTGATGATGTCTTCTACCTTTATCCTTACTTGATGATAGCTTGATCTCAAGTCAATATTCAAAAATATTCTTGCACCTTTCAGCTGGTCAAACAAATCATCAATTCTTGGTAAATGATACTTATTCTTTACAGTAGCCTTATTAAGTTTCTTGAAATCAATACAAAACCTTAAGGTTCCATCCTTATTCTTCACAAAAAGAAGCAAGGCTCCCCAAGGTGACACACTTGGGTGTATATACCCCTTCTTCAAAAGTTCTTCAAGCTGCATATGCAACTCTTTTAGTTCTGGTGTGCCCATTCTGTAAGGTGTCTTAGACACATGGGCTTCTCCTAGCACTAAATAAATAGACAAATAAAATTCTCTTTTTGGTGGTAGTCCCATAATTTCTCTAAAAACATCTTCAAAATCCCTCAAAACTGGATGGTCTTCAATGCTTGTCACTTCGTCTTTTGTTTCCTCCTTCATATGGGTTGCAAACATCTGACATCCTTTCCTGAAGATCTTATTCAAATCCATAGCTAGAATCTATCTAACAACTACAACTCTTGGAATGCCTTGAATCTTGCCTTGCTTCCCTTCCTCATCAGGACATGTGATTGCCTTGTTGTAACAGTCTAGGACAACATGATGTTTCTCCAACCAATCCATGTCAATTATACAATCATATGAACCCAATGGTATGATGTTTACATCCACCTTTGTATTGAGTCCATTCATGTCTATCGAACAATCTTTAAACAACTCATTGATTTTCCTCTTATCCCTTGTGGATATATGAACTAACCAAGATTTCTTATGCTTACTTATTTGCAAGTGAAATCTTTCAAAAATGTTATCATTTATGTAACTATGGCTATCTCTAGAATCAATTAAAATTTCTATGGGATTATTATTGATCTTACCTTTCACTTCAATCATGCGGGATTGATACTCTGCATGCTTGCTGTCAAAACCTGCGTAAATCCTTGACATGATTCCTCCCATATCTTTCATTGTTTCATCCTGCCGAATGTTTTGGATATTCCTCATTCTTTCTCCTTTGTGAGGGAAATCCCTATATAGATGATTTCCCTCACATCCCAAACATTGCATCGATTGTTTCCTTTGTATTTTTCCAAATGAATCTGAACTCTTGTGTTCATGTTTTATGACTTGATCATACTGATTCACTTGGAAATTATTCCCAAAAAAGGGTGGCTTAAAACCCTTCTGCCTTTGATCCTTCTTATCCTTCATCTTGTCATTCCAAGATTTTTGGAAAACTAGTCTTCCTTTTCTCTACTCATACATATGCCTTACTCTCCTTATGGTTTCCCCCAATGTTTTGGGGTTATCATATTGAATCCTATCACTATAGAAAGAGGGTAACCCACTTAGAAACCTTTGGGTTTTAACTTTCTCATCCTTGATTAAGTCAACATATTTCAACAATCCAAAGAACCACTTCTCATATTCCTCCATTGTCATGGTTCCCAACTTGAGTTCAAAGAAATATTTCATCTTTCTTTCATATTAATGCTAGGAAAAATATTTATCTTGGAAATATCCCTTGAACTGCCTCCATGAGATTATTTTCTCATCAAGGTTCTTGGTTTTCTTAAGTTGATCCCAGCACATGATTTACTTCCCTTGCAAGTGGCGGGTGGATATTTTAGCTTCTACTCGAGATGGGTAATCATGTAGGTGGAAATATTTATTCATTTCCAACAGCTAGGCCTTAACATGTTCTCCTTTCTTGTGCTCTCCATTGAAATTTGGTTGCTTAATAATCCTAAGTTCACCCTGCAATATGTTTTCCTCAAGTCTTCTCCTTTGCCTTCGAACAGGAGACACACTTGGGCTGCTCCCTAGAATTGAACTTGCATGAGTTCTTCTGGTGGAATGTCTTGGAGAATGATGGCATCTACTCATGCTTCTTAACTACTTATCATTCCCATGATCATCTCTTTTTCTATGGGATCTTGATGTTGATACTTGTATAGCACTAGCTACTTGCTTGGTGCTAGATTCCTTGTTAACTTGCTTCTGTAGCATATTTAGGATTTGAAGTATCTCTTCTTGAGCCTTCATGATCCTCTCGTTATCGGCCCTATAGCTCTACACTTCTTTTTGCAAGATTCTCATAGTTACAATGCCTTTCCTTTCTCTTCTTCCATTAGAATCAGTCTCAACATTACCCATGATGGTATGCAGACCTCCAATTTCTTATTCATGGTTGTAAAACCCTTTAGCATCCTCCATGTATCTAGTTCTTATGTAGAGACTAAGGTTTATTTTTCTTTATCTCTAACTCTGCAATAATGTGCATGCAATAATTATTGTTAGAATTAAGCATATGGAAAAATATTTATCAATTAGATTACATGTCATTATTCGTTTTAAATTATGAAGAATATTAATGCACTACTCCCAAGTAGGATTCCTTAAATGCATTCCTTTTCGAAACAACTTTCCAATGACTGTTCGTTTGCTCCAATCCAAGATCTGAGTTGAAAATTGTGGTGGCAAAACAATGAAGGAATATTCATTAGCACATGTAACATAGTAGAAACACTCAACAACTGTCTGATCATTTCTTAATTAGATTTTTGTCGTTGATCTATCTTAATGGATTCACCACGGATCTAAGTCATATCTCTTCTTCATTTCCAGCTCACATTCTCCAATTTTCATCCTCTAGTTCCGCTGCACTTAACTTGCTCCCATTCTTAGAAACTTTATTGTATACATGGGCTCGCAGGTGGCAGACTTGCAGACTCATAGCCTATCTTCATACCTTCCATGAATCCATCACCAACACTTAGTTTATTTTTCCTTCGCGGACTCACGAACTCACGAACTCATAATATTGTGACCTTCCTTTCATAAGTCCATTCGATAAGTCTCAACACTTAACCATTTTTCCATCTACATAGAATTGCAGGCTCATAATATTGTCACCTTCCTTTCATAAGTCTGTCTGAGAAGTCTCAACACTTAACCATTTTTCCATCTACGTGGACTTGCAGACTCATAATATTGTAGCCTTCCTTTCACAAGTACATCCGATAAGTCTCAACACTTAACCATTTTTCCATCTACACGGACTCACGATAACTTAACACTTAAACAAATTCCAAGATCTTACCGTTGTTTCGTGGGACTGACACTTGGCCTGCCACATGGATCCACACCACCCACCAACTGTCATCCCGTCCAACATGTACCTGCCATCGTGGTAGCACATTTCTTTATTCTACCACACCATTTGACACGTGGCATCCATGTCATGCCGACGTCGTCGTATGGAAAAATACCGAAAATTTTCCTATTTTTCTTATGTTCAAAATTTCCAAAGAGGCTCAATTCTTCACATTACCTATGAATTTTATCTAAATTTTACTGCACTAATTTAATAAATTATTTGTAGACACACTCCATAATTAATTCTCTGCAAATTTTCGCTTCATCATTCTGCTAACTTATCCCATCCAGGCTCATATAAAGGGTCAGGCTATGTTGAGGGGCCCCAAATGTTGAAGAGAGTCTTTTTTCCAATCGGTGATTAATCCTCCTGATTTATTGGATGCATCCAGGTCCAAAAAATTCCAATCAGGGAAAGAGAGAATATCATTTTTATAGAACAGTATCCATCCATCACTGTATCCTGCAGTAAAAGAGGACTAGGATTGTGTAAGTCAACTAGTCTCCACTGTGCCAATATTTTGGAGGGGTTGGCCAACCTTATGTAGTTGTTTGAGAAGAAGATAATTGGTTCCCCTGTATGGGGGTTGATTCTCTAATATCCCCCAAAAGATATTTTTGTTTCCCTAATTGAAATTCTGATTGAGATTTTTTTGTTAGCTTTGGAGAGAAATAACTTTCATCCTCTATGTTGGGGTTTCTTGTCTAGGTCATCGGAGGATCCCAAACCCCTCAAAATTCTAGGGGGAGCCTCTTAAAAAATGTGATTCGAGGATCTCATATTGTATTTTGGAGGAGGGGAGGAGAAATATTTATGGGAGGGAAGGGTAGAGGGGGTAGGGAGAAGAAGGGAAGGGAAAGAGGGAACATAGGTAAAAGGTGGAATCGAGGAGGAAAGGGGGGAAGGGGGGGGAAGGATGGTCAAGAATGAAGGGGGGGAAAGAGGGATAAGAGGTTCCAATACATGATTTGAAATACCAGAGATGCCTAATGGAAATGATATGTCCAGAGGATCATGTGTTTCAGAGGACACAAGACAGTTTTGCATGCCTCCATAAAAAAAGGAAGTAGATGGAGTTATAGGAGATGAAAAAGTGGTAATATTACCCGTGTTTTCATTTGGTAGTGATGATTGTGGTTGAATCATTTATAAAACATATATTGTTTGTTTTTGGATGCAAGTTGAAGGCGTTGATATCCCAACTGGTGTAGCCACTACTGGTAGTGTGGGAGGAGAGTACCCCTGCTTTTCTGGGATCATTTTTTTAATCCATTTCCATTTTTTTACCATCAGTGTACAATCCTTTGTCAAGTGACCATAAATGTGGCCCGCATATGAAGGGGATCCCTTCATAATCCAACTCCTAAGTAAAAATGTGGCCTTTATGTTTGATGGAAATACATACCGCGATTACTCTCAACAACTTGAGACCGAATAGGATTCGAGCCATGGATATGGGACTAGATTGCTTGTAAGAGAGGTATACTTCATTATAGTGATGCCCGAGAGTAGACCCAATTTCCTAAAATATTTCTTCAGTCCAAAAAGACAAAGGCAAACCCGGGACCCTGACCCAAATTAGTGTGAATTCCAATTGCGAAGAAGAGGCATTGAATTTTGGCATCCATCGCTTCAAGAACAGAGCCTAGGTCCCAAAACACCATCTCTATGAGAGAATAACATTGGTGTCTACATCTGACCTGAAGATCCATGCTAGCCAACCTTTTTCAAGAACAAGGTTGTTTGGTTCATACTCGAGGATTCTTCCAAATATCGTCATAGTCCATGATTTGAGAGAGTTTGGAGTTGGGCACTTGTGGGAAAATATTCTAGCCAAGGTGGTATTCTGCATGGTGACTATGTATTTTAACTTTATTCCATCGCCAAAGATGAGTTTAATGGGCCCTTCTCTATATTTTATGCAATTTTTTCCTTTTTGAGGAAAATCCATCCCACTAGTTGTTGTCTCGGAGGCAAGGTTAGGTGGTTAGGACTTCCCTAACATAAATTGCTCAAAGGTAATACTACTAATGAAGCCTCCCAAGGGGAAAAACACTTGCGACTACGATGGAAGTAAGTCTGACAATGGGGAGAAAGATGGTTCCAAAGCAATAGAATATAATCATTGTCAGGGAGGAAGATAAGGGGAGCTAGGGGAGGATTGATGGAGTAAGTACGGGGGGAAGCAGGAAAAGGTATGGGTTCCTTATAGGGGGAAGTGGGGTCATAATGAGAGGAGGACAAAATATCTAAGGGATTCATCGAGGAAGAAAATCTAAGAGGGAAGAGGAGGAAGGTACGTTGCTGAAGGGGAAAGGGGTTTTGAGATCTATGGGGTGTTAGAAAGGTGATGATAACAACATTTCGGAAGGGAAGACCAAATCACTGATTCTGGGAGTGTGTCCTTTGTGAAATCCAAAGCCTCCATGTCCTCCAGCAAGGTGTCCATCATGTGAGGGGAAAATCGCATGCACCGAGGAAATGATAAGTTGCAAGGGAGGTGGGGACAAAGGTGGGGATGAAACCCTAGTTTGATGGGACATGTAAGGGAAATGATAAGAAAAAGGTTGACACGTCAGAGAGTGAGTCTGTGGATGCGAGGTTTAGGACTAAGCCTTCAGGGAGTGGGAAAGGGCTAGGCACATCAGAAAAACAACCCGACAAATCACATAGGAGAAGGGAAAGTGCCTAGGGGGCTAGGGTTTTATTGTGGAAAACCTAGCCCCAAGAAGAATGACCGAGACCGATACCATACAATATATTACTCAATATAAATAAATAAATCATGGTATTAAATATCAATTTTTTTTTCATTTACATGATAGTACATGCATAAGAACATATGGAATATCTACTACAAGTTATTTGGATGGTGCACACCCACATGACACTCTAAATTTCTTACATATTCATATTTATAAAAAATTGGATACATCATATTTAAATTTTGTGTCATGTGTTTATGGTAAGTTTATTTGATGTTTTGAGTATTTGAGTTTTATCTTCAAACCAAATGACTATGGCAAAATAGACAAATTGGAGAAGATGTTTTTTATTTGGTGTAATTGTTTGCTGGTATGTTGATTTTTATTAAATCATTGTTGAAGTAATTTCTCTTTATTTGATGTTATTTGTTTTTATTTTAGAAGGAATTTTCAGTAGAATTAGGCATTTAGGATGGTAAGATGCAAAAAAAAATATTGCCTAAGTTGATTGGGGAACAACCAAAGAACCACTGAGGATGGATTATAAAAAACATAGACTTTTTTAGCCAAGATTTCATAGCTAAGTGTGTGTGGATATTACTGGATAGCCAAGGCCTTTAGGCTAAGGTCATTCAAAAAAAATATATTATGCCCAAAGTTATGGAAGATTGGGATCGAAACCCAGTCAACAAATGGAAGAATGCATTGATATGTGGAGGCAATGATAAACGAATTTTCTTCAAAAGGGTTCAAAGGTTAAAATTGGTTTGGATCCATCGGTTGATTGTGGGGATGGTTTTAGATTATCTCATGGATTGTTGAATAGGGTCCACAAGAATCGTTACTTCTTCCTTAATCATGTTGCAAATTTACATTTGACAACCATTTAGAAGCATGAATGGAAGTAGGCCAATTGGATCCATCGGTTGATTGTGGGGATGGTTTTAGATTATCTCATGGATTTTTGAATAGGGTCCACAAGAATCGTTACTTCTTCCTTAATCATGTTGCAAATTTACATTTGACAACCATTTAGAAGCATGAATGGAAGTAGGCCAATAGGTTGGGTCTATTGGATTAGGAGGCTATTCAATGAGGTATATATATATATATATATATATATATATATAAGGGTGGCTCATGTGAGGATAAAGGATGAGGAGGGTGAGTTTCTTTGGGGAATGAATAAGGTTAATAGATATTATACTCCAAAGGTAGGATGTTAGGATTTGATTTATTCAATGGGGGAGGATCAAGTGGTTTGGTGGTGGAAGGGAGTTTGGAAATTTAAGTGACCTTTAAAATATGGAATTTTCTTATGAATTTAAAGGAAAAAAGTATTAACTTGGGATAATTTGTAGAGAAGAGGCACAAATGGTTCGAGATGGTGTTGTTTATATGCAAGTATAGCATATAAACTACTGATCATATGCTTATGGACCACCCATTTATTGTTAGTGTATTACTGGAGTTGCACAAGGTTATAGTTAAGAGGAATACAGAGGGGAGATTCTATTGAGGTATGCCTAATGAATTTTTGTAAGGAAAAATATATAAAACATACAAAATATTTTCCTTTGTTAACTACATAAGGCATATGGTTAGCTGGAAATGCATTGAAATTTGAAGGAAAAACTATCCTTTCATACATCGTGTAGTTTAGTGTTTATATATTCTTGAATATTTCAACAAATTCAAGTCATATAAACTACTTAAAGAAATCAAGAAAAACTATCCTTTCATACATTGTGTAGTTTAGTGTTTATATATTCTTGAATATTTCAACAAATTCAAGTCATATAAACTACTTACAGAAATCAAGAAGGAACATATTGATAAAAGTGGTGCTTAGCATATTTTAACAATACAAGTCAAAAGTGAATCAAAGCTAATCTAGGTAAATGTACATATAATGTGGTTGAGTTTATGTATTAAAATTGTTGATTATGCTAAGTTGCTTTAAAAAAAAGATGTTTATTATATGAAAGTTTGTGTTGCTCTCTTGATGTTATCAATATAAACTAAACAATTATGTTTTAAGATCGATCTTTGATGATATTACACTCATTTTT
>JASDQU011025383.1:18081-31979 GCA_032191745.1 Picea mariana | reverse complement strand
TCATAGATCCCCATCGCTCGTCTACAAAAATTTATGATCATTTCAGGGTATTTGTATTCTCTACTCACTTCCTCTACATCCTCCAAGTCTAGCTAACTGAGTTGCTTCATTCCCTCCTTCATTTCAACACTTCAATATTTTGGTGCAAGTGAGTTGTCTAATCAATCCTCCTCAACTTCATTGCAAATCTGTTAGCAACATAGCAACTCAAGTTGCATCTCTTGTGTGATGACTTCTGCAAGGGTTTCAATGGTCGAATTCAACTCATCCTCGCGAACTTTCTTCTAGTCATGCAAGCTCTCCAACCAGTCTTCATTCTCGAAGACAGACTTTGTCGATATCTCCAATGTTGTCAACCTTCATTTACTTTGTTCTTCTTGATTCATGACACTAAAAGAAACCATTGTTGGAATCACCTATTGTTGTTACATCACGTCACAAGGTTTGTCTACACTTCTGCACGCTCCCTCAATCAACCTGATTGCAACACTTTTAGGATTATGTCCAATATTTATCTTCATCATCATGGGAACACTTGGCATTTTGAATTCGTCTAAAAACACCAATAAACCCTCATGTGGCACAGTAATTTCTTTGACATACTTGAGAAAATCCTACCGCAACATCATCATATGACCATCCAACGGAAGCATCATCAAATCCCAAGTGCCAAACCAACTCTTGACTCTCAATGGTGTGGAACGAACCACTCGTATCACTGAATTCACCATTGATTTGAATACCTTGAACACAACCATGCCTCTCTCGTGCTTACAATGGAGCGATGTAGCAGTTTGTTCACTTATGAAACAATGGGTCGCACCAGTTTCAAACAAGGTTGGCACCTTCACCCAACTTAATGTCACATCCACAAAACAAAGTATGGCTCCTATATCTTGCAAACATTGTCCACAATCCCTTGCCTTGAACTCGTCCAGATTCATTGTCAACTCCTATAACCCTTCCACCATTTCCTTTGATGGTTATGGTTGTGGATGGCTTACTTCTTCCAAGGACACGAGCTCTTTCTTTGTAGTTTTCACTTGGATTTCATCCATCTGTTCCAACTTTTCCTTCAATGGGAAATTCATTCAAAAATGGTTAAGGCTACACAATAAACAGTGAATTGGCTTGCTTCTATGATCAAGTAGTTCGACTTTCCTTTTATTCATGACTTCACCTCTATCTTGGGTGTCCTCCTACATGAGTGACTCCACCCTTTTTGAGTTCAAAGATTTGATTCCACCCATGAGATTTCCATTGCACGATTTCCACCGCACACTTCTTTGATTCATCTTTGGACAATAATATTCAAAATGGTGTCCTGAGCACACTTCAAATATGATAGATATGATGTCTTCAAAACAATTCATCTATTCCACGATACTAGCAACAGTGGACATGGATTCCCTCTCCTTGGGCAACTCTAACTTTGAGACTTAGCAAGCTTCATCCACTGAGAGAGTCTTCACTCTTTCATCATATGAATCCCACCATGCGGTGATCAATCTAATCTTCTCTAAGCTTATGTCGGTTGCTTCCATGCACACCCTCCATTCTTCATCAATTTTCCAACTCACTCTGTCATCAGTCATAGCCTCCATCATGTGTCTATCACTCTTTTCRCACATAACTYGACTTTTTCCTGTYAATCTATCTAAGACAGTTCAACAGCTTCCTTGGAYGATAGATTCTTCTTTACAACTTGAATGTCCCCKATATGTTTTCCTTAGACTGTCCAACCSTGTGATGACCCTAAATAGMTCCTTCAACCAAGTCTCCCTAGTATTTTGTCTTCATTGTTCTCGATCAAACCTTCTCAAAGGTCCGCCTCACTACAAGCTCAAGACCTATGAATAATTTACCTATCTTCAAGTTCTTCTATGAGACCATCTGTCATGATGATGATAGTGGTGAAGAGCTCACCAAACCGTCCACCAAATAAACTCTACACAGTATGCTTTGATGTGCAATCTGTTACATGCTTTCATACCAGTTGTCACAATGGTGACAGTGGTGAAGATAACTCACTGAAATATCTTTGCAACAAGCTCTGATACCAATTATCATGGCCCTACAGTTCACCCAAGGTTTCACTAAGAACCTGAGGGTCATGCAGCACCACGACGTTTCTTTTCGGCGGCTTAACCAAACCAAAACCTAATATATCTAGACTATGCCTCACTACATGACACACCCATACTCTGTCCTGAATCACTTATTCAACTACTTGTGTTCTTTACTTAACCAATTACATATTTCCTATACTTAGCCAAAAATACACCAAGAACATGAAGCCAAAGTAGTAGAGAGACACAGAATATGAATGGGAAGCCCAACTTGCCTAACACCCGAGAGTAATACAATAAACAACATTGTGTTGAACCTTTAGCTCATGCCTGTTGGGCCCGAGATATGATCACTTTTATGATGGTTATTATACACTTTTTCCGCATGTACATATGTGTTTTTCATATTTTAAAGGTGCTTTTTGAAGAATTTTATGATAAAATGGTATGATCAACATAAAGTACGTGCGATTCATGTTTAATGATTGTATTACGTATAATTCATCATGTTTTATGATTACCAAGATCTAATTCACATTTTTCCGGTATTGTAGGGAAAAAATGCACCATGTTCTACTTTCGTCACTTGATCTGGCACTCCTTCCAGTACTCGTTCCGACACTTGATCCGGCACTCTGTCCAACACTGTGTATTGCACAAAAACGTAGGGTGAATTGGCGGTTATGGTATTGGCAGCCAGTGAAAGGAAAATCTAGCACGTGGGTTTTGTTCATGCTTGCCCCCTCCAGCTACTAAGCTCTCGACAACTCAGCTCCAATTTCTCAGGAGGGTGATTATTAGCTTGCTCTGTTTTATTAGTTAGGGGGTCATTTATTGTAATTTGCCGAAATTAGAAGTAGTTCGACCCTCCTGTGATCGACCACTTGGTCTGTAAATGTTATAAATACCACTGAGGTGGTCAGATGATTGTTAAGTAGCATAAGCATTAGAATTGTTAGTGTGGCAGATAGAAAAATGATTTTACTCTGTTTTGAGTTTTTACATTGCCAGATTATGCCAGAACTGTGTTTTTCAGTTTTATGGTGAATTCGACCTGCTGAGTTCGTGGTGTTCTTTTATAGAGTGACCACGACTTGCTGCGGGGCCCACCAGCAGTCTGGTAACTATCTTCATGTTTGTTGATGCATTTCATAATTTAATTTTTCTCTTTATTTTCTGTACATGCATATTTTTATTGTGTTAACTAGTTTGTTGTAGTTTAATTGTTTTGACTCTCATTTGCAGGTTAGAATGATGAGATGTGTTAGCATGTATTGATCTTGTAAATTAGGAATAGACTTGCAAGTCTCTATACTAACCATGTGTGCAATTAGATGTTAGATTATGCTTTGATTTATGATTTTATAGTTAAGTTTAAAACTGAGTTTTAATTAGAATAGAACGGAGTTTTGATTTGGATTTTCTTTGACAGGGATTTGATGGATGGATAGAATTAATTCCAGCTTTTAAATATAGCTTGCTTATCTCATTTTTATATAGATCTTGTTTAATTATTTGTTTGTTAATATAGATTGTGAGTTTACTTTTCAATATCATAGTTTAATTTATGTTTTTAATCATTTCCTTATTGCAGTTTGAATTGTTAGAATAGACATAGCATGGTTTCATTTTACGTAATTTCCCTTCCTAGAATTAAATTGCAATTATATTTCTTAGTTAATGGTTGAATCTAGTTTCTCTTACATAGTGTAGAAGTATAATGATGATATTGTTATGTTGTTGATGGTTTATACATGAATATACAGGGTATCTAACATTGTTTTGTCATGGCTAAACTCTCATTGGATTGTTTAATCCATACCTTTCACTTTGCCATTAAGATTAGTGTTGAGCTTATACCACTGGAATTGTCCCTTGTTGTTAAGTGCCATCGAGATATCATCTGACACCGAAGACATTCACACAACCACCAGCATTATATTTGAATTGTCATAGGTTAAAAGATAGTTTTCTTGTTTTCATAGATTAAGAAATAGTTTTCTTGCTTTCATAGATTAAAAGAAATAGTTTTCCTACTTTCATAGATATAGTTTCTTGCTTTCATAGATTAGAATAAAGTTTTATTGTTGTTGTAGGATAGATAGACTTTTCTTTGATAGATTAGATAGTAGTTTGCTTATCATAGATTTAAGCATTAGTTGGTAGTTCTTCTTGCTTTCAATAAAATAGATTTCCTTTCATGCATTAGAAATAGTTTTGCATTAAGCATTTAGTCCACTTTCCTCTTAGGCTAGATAGTTGTTCAATGAGAAGTTTTAATTTGATTGCTTGCAGTAGTTAGTTACATTTGCTTAGTTGTCTATTTGCTTTAGTAGGTTAGATAGTTGTCTTTACTTATTTGTCTATTGTTTTAGTAGGTTAGTTAGGTGTCTTTACTTACTTTTCTATTGCTTTAGTAGGTTAGTTAGGTGTCTTTGCTTGCTTGTCTATTTTCTTTAATAGGTTAGATAAGAGTTTTTGCTTGCTTGTTTATTTATTTTCTTTCATAGGATAGTTTCTCATTGAATGTAGGTTGGCAAGTTAAAATAGCTTGCTTTTGTTAGTTGCTCATTATTATGCTTAGTAGTTTACCTTTGCTTATTGTTGAACTAGTTTTCTTTGAATAGGGTTTTTTACTTTCTTTTCTTAGGACTATCCATCAATCCTTGGCCCAAAAGTACTTAGGTTACCGAGTTCCAATTTTCTTAGTAGGGTTTGTTCATTAGATAGCTTTGTTTGAGTAGATTAGCCTTAGATAGCTACCTTAGTTAGACTATACTCCTACCAGCCTTCTACCTTTAGCATATATTTTGCTACAACTCTAAGTTTACTTACCCTGGGTTGACAATTTAATTAAGGGTTTTTTGTGTACTTTTAGTGAATATAGAACACCCATCATTTTTGGCGTCGTTGTCGGGGAGTTGTCTCAAGGTAAGAAGTAGTTAGGAATTAGATCTTTTCTAGACCTTAGCATTAGTTTGGTGGCAGGGGAACTTTAAGATGAGAGGTAAGAACATGTGCATCTGCTATAGCAGGTTCCCCCAAACCCAATGGTAGTTTTTCTTTTTGTCTTTATTTTTTATGAATAGACCTAGGAATCAAATGGTAGCTTTTTCTTTTTTTTTTTGCTTTCTTTCATGAATAGGCCTAGAGACCCACAAGGTAGATACATTAAATCAAAATCAGACCTTTCAATCAAGGTTCCTTTTGATCTCTTTGGGGGAAGGAACGTTTTGTTTATAAAATCCACAGACTGATACTGAAAAATAGGAGCTAGCTCAACTCAAAGAGCTAAAATAGTATCTGAAGAGACTAATACAGTGAGCACTATAGAACAGGAAACTGAAGCATCAATCACATTGGGACAGGAGGCAAGACCACTTGAGTCTTCCATAGAACCAAACAATACAACCTTTGCTTTTACACCACCACCAGGGGACCCTAACTTTAAAGATATCATAGACCCTAGACAGGTGAATCTTTTGTTTGGTAGTTCAGCCAATGTAATTATCTCTCAAACTGACATAGAAACTTTGGCACCAATAGTCTCAACCGGCATGAGTAGAGTCTCATATATCCAATCTGTAGGAAGACCTTTCCATCAAAGGGAAACCTTGTTTTCTTCAAAGGTAAAACCACCTAGGTACTCTCTTTTTGGAAACCAAGCCAATATGGATGATCAGGAGGACCATAACAATGTAAGAAATGGAAAGGAAGAAGAAACTGGAAACCAAACCAAAACTACCTTCGGATTTCCGATTTTGGACAAAACTCCAAATGTCAACATGAAGAATATCCCTCTCTGAGCACTGCCTACCTTTTACGGTAAAAATAGTGAAGATCCAGACACCTTCCTATTTGAATTTGACATATTGTGTAGGAGCTACAACTACGTACAAGATGCCCAAAAATTAAAACTCTTTCCTACCACCCTTAAAGACTCTGCACTAAGATGGTTCATGGGGTTGGGAGAATCCAGTATTAGGTCTTGAGAAGCCATGAAAGACATATTTCTCAAGAAATACCAAGACTACTGCAAGACCAAAGAGTCTCGTAATGACATCTTTAAAATCCAACAGTTAGAAGATGAGAGCCTCGAAGATTATATGGAAAGATTTGGTTATGTCTCCCAAAAGTCAAAATACCATGACCTCCCAGAGGATGCAATTAGGGCTCTTTTCCTTAAGGGAATTTCAGAAGAATATTTAGAGATGCTTAACCTGATGGCATCAGGTGACATCTCTCATAAACCATTTGTTGAAATATGTGAAATGTGTAAAAATTACTCAAGGAGTAGAGCCAAAACAGGGAAGAACGTTCGGGACCCTTACAATAGAAACTTAAAACCAGTTAGTTCAGGTGGTATTATGAGAGCAGAGATAGGGAACCTATTAGAAAACTTTAAGACTGACATAAAACTTTAAGACTGACATATAAGCACAATAGGTTCCCAGTTGGATACCCTTAAACTAAAAAAGAAACAGGAGGAGGAGAATGCAACAATGAGCATATATTGCCCAAGATGCAAGAGGAAGCATTCCTCAAGGGAGTGTCCATTAGATAACATTTCAATTTGTGGCTTCTATACAGAAGACCATGTGACTAAAAAATGCCCATCATTGCCTAGTTTATTAGCCATCTATAAGAGTGGAGATCTTGGGGATTCTTCTTATGCACCTAGGAGGCCATGGCAGCCTAGGAATCAACCCATCATTTTTTGTGTCGTTTCCCACATACCCAGATCTACAGTCTCAAGTTCCACCCTATTATCAACAACAACAATGGAACTCACCAGGTTGGAAAAACTAGTCTACTTGGTACCAACATCCTTGGATTCAAGGATGGAGGGGAGGACACAACCAAGGAAAACCTCAAGCTCCACCTGTCCATATGTCCAACCATCATTATCCTCAGTTCCCACCAAACACTTCGCAACTTTTTCCAGGTTTTGTTCCACCACCTTTACCTCCTATCCCACAACAACAACCGCTACACTTTCAAAATGAAAGCTCCCCAAGACTGACACTATTACTGACACAACCAGTGTTGAATCCCAATAATAATCCCCCTCAACCTCTTCACAATGTTGAGATACATGCCTTCCAAACATATGTTATTACTCTTGTTCCATTACAAAAAATTCAAATAAGGTGGGGAAAAGTTTTGGAGAGGCAGAGACTCTCAATAGTCATCCAGGAAGAAGAAGAAGAATAAATCACCAAACAACCCATGGATGACACTAGGTGGGAAGATGTTATTATCCCGAAGAATCAAGAACCCAAGCTTCCCAAAAATGACCCTTTACAAATTACGGAGGTCCCTCCTTATCCAGACCGATTGGTAATCGAGAAACCTACCACTCGACCGGAATTTGACATTTTGAATGAATTGAAAAATATTTGTGTCAAGATTCCTCTGCTTCAAGCTATTAAAGACATTCCAATCTACAGTAAGGTATTCATTGTGTATCAAGAAGCCAGGTAGGAAGCAAAAAGATCCCCCTACAGTACACTTGATAGGAGGACTTTCTGAGTACATATCAGAGTAGACAAAACTAGCAAAATATGGGAACCCATGACACCTTGTAGTGACTATAACCATTAATGAAGTCTCCATTAGAAACACTCTCGTAGACCTAGGGGCAGCCATCAATGTTATGACCGCTACTACGTTGGAACAATTACAGTTACAACCTCTTCTTCGACCTACCCCAACCATTTTGGAATTAGCAGATAAGAATAGGGTTATACTTGAAGGAATTTTAGATGATATCATGGTTACTTTAGCCTCATGGGAATACCCAGTAGATTTTCTTGTCATTCACTCAAAGGATCCTACCAAAGGCCACCCCATTATTTTGGGAAGACCTTGGCTAGCCACAGCCAATGCATTTATTGGTTGTAGAGAAGGAGAAATGACCATCTCAAATGGTCTCTCTATCTAGAAGCTCACCATTTACCCTCCAACTCAACCTATTATGGAGAATATATGGTGGCTTGAATGTCCATATGAGAATGAATACTCGGAAGAACCCGTATTTCCTAGTGACCATGCAAGGGCACTTCAGGAGCATACAACAGAAAATGTGCTAAAGTAGTTTATTTCTGCTATCACATGTGTGGATTTTCCACAGTCCTTTCCCCAATTTGAATACATGTTTGGGGAAGAATTTCAAGAAAAATTAGACCCATCCATTTTGTCTTCAACATCTTTTATTTTTGAAATAGATGATTCTGCCATGTCTTATACTATGCCCTACAAGATTAGTCCAAGGAAATTTTTACATATAAACTACGGGCTAGATGCAGACCAACTAAAACAGTTAGTAGATATCCTTAAAGAACAAACAAGAGAATTTTCCTGGGAATACACTGACATGAAGGGTATACACCCTGACACATGCATCCATCACATATATACACAGGGGGAAGTAACACATGTTAGGCAACCCCAGAGAAGGATGAACCCAGCACTCAAGGATATAGTCAAGGAGGAGATTCAAAAGTTGCTAAATGTTGGATTTATCTATCCCATCTCTGATAGTAAGTGGGTATCCCCGCTTGTAGTGGTTCCAAATAAAGTGATCGGGAAATGGATAATTTGTGTTGATTTCCGGGAACTCAACAAGGCCACTCTGAAAGACTACTTTCATCTCCCTTTCATTGACTAGATTCTAGATGCCTTGTATGGAAAGAAGTATTTCTCTTTTCTATATGGGTACAGCAGGTACAACCACATTATTATAGCACCCGAGGACCAGGACAAGACTACATTTACTTTTCCTTGGGGCACCTATGCCTATAGGGTCTTACCATTTGGATTATGTAATACCCCTGCCACTTTTCAACGAGCAGTATTAGGGATATTTGCAGATCTTATTCATGATTGTGTGGAGGTCTACATGGATGACTTCACAGTCTATGACAACACTTACTAGGAAGCCTTAGACAACTTAGAAAAAGTCCTCATCAGATGCCAGTAAATGAACCTATCTCTAAGTCATGAAAAATGCAAAATGTTGTTAACTGAAGGAGTGGTTCTAGGACATCATGTTTCATCTGAAGGAATAAAATTCGATGCTGCAAAGATTGAGGTCATTATCAAACTCTCACCCCCCAAGACTCATAAAGAGGTGAGAAGATTTCTTGGACATGTCGTATATTACCGACATTTTATTGAAAATTTTACAAATATTGTTGCACCTATGTTCGGATTATTAATAAAAGATGTTGACTTTTTTTGGACTGAGCAGTTCTTAGAGGGCCCAATTGGACTCTCCCATTTCATATATCCATTGATGCCTCTCACACCGAAATAGGAGGGGTATTAGGGTAGAAAGAAGACTAGCAGTCCTGTGCCATTTATTTTGTGAGCAAGAACTTGTCCCCTACCGAGTTGAATTACACAGTCACTGAGAAACAATTCTTGGCAGATGTTCATGCTATTAACAAGTTTTGTCGTTACATTACAGGTTATGAAGTATTTGTACATACCGATCATTCTGCCATTAGGTTCCTCATGAATAAACCTATAACTAATGTTTGGGTGTCCAGGTGGCTTTTGTTATTGAAAGAATTTAACATCATTGTGCTTGACTGACCTAGAAAGGATAATGTAGTAGCTGAATTTATTTCCCAAATAAAAAAATGAGGATGATGATATCCCTGTAGATGATAGTTTCCTAGATGAGCACCTCTTTTCCATTTATGTCAATACCCCATGGTTTGTAGATATGGAAAATTATTTGGCCACTAGGAAATTACTATCTCATTTGTCACCTCATGAAAAGTGGAAAATTATTACACAGAGTGCTAATTACTCTTGGGTTGGTCATGATATTTTTCACACAGGTCTTGATTTGATTATTCATAGATGTGTCCAAGAAGCTAAGGTACCTAAAATACTACGAAGTTGTCATGATGGACCATGTGGTGGCCATTTTTCTGACAAACGCACAACATATAAGGTGCTACATTCGGGTTACTATTGGCCTAGCATTTTCAAAGATGCTGCCAAATATGTGAGAAGTTGTGATAGTTGCCAAAGGATAGGAAGACCTACGTTAGCTAAAGAAATGCCTGTGTGTGCCCAAGTTATGATAGAACCCTTCAAAAAATGGGCCCTCGACTTTGTAGGACCAATTTCACCCATGTCCCGTAGGAAGAACTATATTTTGGTTTGTACGGACTATGTCACGAAATGGGTAGAGGCAAAATCCCTATTCATGGCTACAGAGAAGTTCGTTGTCGAATTTATCTATGTAGACATCTTTACCCACTTCGATGTCCCTCGTGAAATTGTTACCGACCAAGGCACTCAATTTACTTCCAAGATGATGAAAGAGATAACAGAGAAATATGGGATTAAATACCGTAAATCTTCTCCATACCACCCGCAAGCCAATGGTCAAGTAGAATCCACAAAAAAAGTTCTAGAAGCCATATTGACCAAGATTGTTCACTTACATCACTGGGATTGGGCTGATAGGCTCCCAGAGGCTTTGTGGGCATATTGGACTACCTGGAGAAATACCATTGGGCATACCCCTTATGAGATAGTGTACGGGAAACAAGTACTTTTACCTATAGAATTCCAACTAAGGACCTTCTGTATTGCCGTAGAATTAGGATTGAACCTAGATGAGGCTCAAAAGAAATGAGCCCTACAATTGAATGAGTTGGGTGAAATCAGGTAAGATGCCATCCAACGGACAATATTAGTCCAAAACCAAAGGAGAAAGTGGCATGAAAAGTTTATCAAGAAAAAACACTTCCAACCTGGTGATTGGACTCTATTGTTTGATTCCTGATTCAAAAAATTCAAAGGAAAACTTACCACCTGTTGGTTGGGCCCTTACGAGGTAGACACTGTATATGACAATGGAGCTGTAAAAATTAAACAATTGACGATCGAAAAGTCTCCTTTGTGGTAAATGGACACCGACTTAAGTTTTATCATAAGCCCATTTCTAGAGAGGATTTTCTATAGGTCATGTCAGCTGACAAGGAATTGGCCTTAGTAGATGGGGAAATCCCCCCTTGTTCTTGAAAAATTTTCTGAATTTCCTAAAGTATATATGTAAATGGTTTTTGCATTTTGTTAAAAAGGCAATTCTAGATATTTCTGTAAGTATTTATTTCACCAGGAGTACACAGTTTCAAGTATCTTTCCTCAAAATATTTGTTATACTTGAATTTTGTGTCTGTTGAAGCATAAAATGAATATTGACTTACTGTAATTAGCCATATTTTTGCAAAATTCTCATTTTTTGGCATTCTAAAGTAGTTTCTCTTGAAACTCTTCACCACTGTATAAGGAAGTGATACCATAACTATCAAGCCTATAGGTCTCCTGTACAATTTTCCAAGAAACCTAAGTAAGTGATTCAAGTGTATTTATTAAAGAGTACCAAGGAGGTTTAATGAGCGGTTAGTCATGGAAACATCACAATAACTACAAAGGAAGAAAGTAAGTTGAGCCTAGAGATACCTTTTTGTTCTTTCTCAATGGTACCATCCACTACACACTAAATAGCTTGATTATATCATATCTTTAGATAGGCTACGTCTACTTAAGTACCCCTTACATCGGGACAATCACTAAGTAATATAATGGAAAGTCATCCTCTAACATAAATACCATCCCAATTGAAAAAAAAAGGGAAATAAAAAGTTGTTTTCAGAGTTGTTCCCCCATCTTCTTGCATAAGAAATCTTATACTAAAATCTTAAAGGATGGAGGGTCAGTCTCTAAGGGTTTAAGAGGCCAACCCGTCAGGATACTGAACAGGTCTGCTGGCAGCGAGTACCGGCCTGTGGTATGACTAGGTAAACTTGTTGGAGTACTAAACAGGATTTCTGGCAGTGGGGCATTCTACCTAGCGAGGATGATAATCTGACAAACATAAATAATAAATTTAAACTTGTCCTGATGTACAGAATTACTTGCAGAAAAATTTGACATGAAATATGTGTATTTAGGCTAAGGTTAATGAATCTCATACACTTGCCATTCGGGAATAACTCTAAGACTATCTTGAAAATCTCTTGCCTACCTTGTCTTATCTATATATAGGATCTCTTGTCCTATAGGTAGGGCCATCTTCTAACTGTCTTGTCAGGCCAAGCTATGAAATTTTATCTTTACACTTGACATACTATAAATCTTCGGCTATTGGGGGATATCGACTAGTTTCCTATACTTTTGATTGTGAGGTATCACAATACTTAGGTGTGGGGGATGGGTTCATGAGTTGACAAATGATCATTGCTTAGAGAAGTAGATATTTTCACGAATTCTTTTGTATTATTTCTATGATACAGGTTATTACATTATAGTCATGTTATTTTTGAAATGCTTAACTCCTGTGTGCTATAAATTATTGAACACATACTTAACAGACCACTCTTTATCAGTTTATTGTTTCATTACAAGATGCATATTGTAGGTTTGACAATACATTTTTATGCTTGCTATAACTAGTTCATTGTAGGTTTTTGACATTATATGTCATATGCAAGAAGACTGAGTGAGCATGGAGAATTCTGCCTATGCCCATTAACTACTGTGATAGTCAAAAACACTTCAAATTTGCAGGCTATCCATTATAAGAGGTGAAAATGCACTTAACACAGAGGTACCGGATGAAGTACCGTATGAGGTGTTGTATGAGATGTCATTTGAGATGTTGTTTGAGGTGTCGAATGAAGTGCCGTATGAATTGCATACCAGTAACTGTCCTATATTTCAGGTAACTGGAAATCAATTACATTCAATTGAATTAGTTGTGGTCATTGATTAAAGATGCTTCATATGTTTATGATCAAATGTCCAATTCCAAAGACTTGGACATTGATATAACCACGCATCATTACATTACCCAAAAGCATGCCATCAAATTCAAATTTTCCACACATGGCAGCTCGCACGCACATGTGTGCAACGTACTCCACCATGAGTGCATTCAAAATTGGGTTGGGCACTCTATTATCTCATTTTCCCTTGCCATTTTCTCTCCCCTGCGTTAAGAAATCGTGCCCAACCTCTGCCAATTCGTCCCCTGTCCAAATTGTGTTCGGTCTGTGCCCAATTTGTGCCACTGTTTGGCTCGATTATGCCCTTGCTTGGTTAATTTCACCTCTTTCATAATGCCCAAGATATACGAACCCTCCTCCTATGCAAACTTGTTTTCCATTCATGAATTTTTACTGTGCAGAGAAGTGTTTTTCCGTGCATGATGGGGGGAATTTTTGTCTAGCTTACAGGGCCACGATGATGGTCTCTCCAAGCAATTTGTAGTTGGTTTCAATGGTAAGACAGCACATATAGGGTCTCTTACCTTTGAAGTCACAGAAGATTCCATTGTTGTAGCAACAAATATCCCAAGAATGGGATATAGATGGTTCAAAAACCACCAATTGCCACGCTCAAGTTATAACAGGGTGTTTAAGCCCGAATTCGAGAGCATTTCAGGAGAAAAATGGTATGCTAAGGAGTGGATAAAGGCAGAATCGATTAACCCCCTCATCATCATCATAAGGTTAATTACATGTGAAGGTAGATACTCTACATTCAAAGTTTGTCATTTTAGATTGTTGGCTCATTTTCTGTTCAACAAACCCTTGAACTTCCCCTTCTATTTTCTCAAAAGCTTGGAGAAGATGTCCTCTCAAGTGAGGAAAAATGTGACTAACCCCCACAATAGTCTCTTCCACCATGGCTTGATCAAACTCCTCGTTCTTGCCGAAATAGAGAAACAGGGGAAAAATTGGGATGCCTTTAGCTACCAATTTGCAAACCCTCACTTGACAGTTAAGACCATAAAAAAGC
>JASDQU011025382.1:8047-20832 GCA_032191745.1 Picea mariana | reverse complement strand
TGATCCACCTGTCGTATCGGAATTGCCCGAAACATCTGTTACCTACATGATACCTTTGGATCATTTTTCTAGTATGACTAGAAATACCACCATTGTTCCAAACACACAGTCAGTTGGTCCTAGCTCAAATATTTCCCTCCAGATGGCCCATTCCTTATGGTCCCACATGCTATGACTATTTCTAGCAGAAACATGGTGGTTAACCAAGCTCCCATTGGTACACCACTTTCGTCTAGACCTATCTCGTCTCTTGAATCCCTTCATCCTGGGTATAATGCTTTGAATACTTCTTTTCCCATCCCTACCCAGGTTCCATCCGGAGGTTCTGGACTTTTTGTTCCTCCTGGGTACAATGCTGCTAGTTTCGTTCCTACACCTTCCCAAGTTCTCTCCGGAGGGTCTTATCCACCTTTTCTTACCGGATCTAGCCCTAGTGTCTCCACTATAGTTGGGGGAATACACCATTCATTCACTTTTGGTTATCAGATTCTCATTGGAGGGAAATCTCATGCTGGGGGGCAACCTCAATTTGGGGGTCAAACTCAAGTTGGGGCACTACCTCTATTTGGAGGACAACCTCAGGTTGGAGCTTATAACCCACAGTATGGATAGAATACATCGAGCTTAATATCCCATCTTTGGAACCTTCATGCCCAAGGAAACCCACAATCCTCTGGGGGGAAACATTCTCAAGCTAACCTTTTTGTGCCCCCTAACTATGGTCAGCCGTATCCAGGTTCTTTGAATCCCGCTTGGGGTTTGAACATTCCTTCTAGTGTCCCTTTTCAAGGGAACATCCTTAATCAAGCCAACCCTATGGGCTACATGCCTCCGAATCCTCCATGTCAGAATCTGTCAGGACTTTATACTTACATGCAGACTGCTTATGGTCCTACTGGTATACCGACGAGACTTCCTCCCCAAAGTCACCAGTATCCTCAAGTGAATTGACAGTTGCCTTTTTTAGCCACTTTGAACTTACCCGACTTGTCTAAAATTTTGAATGATCCTATCTTACATTCTCCCCATTGTCCTGTCATACCAGCCAAGCTACCATCCGACATCCCCAAATTTGACTGTAAAATGGGAGAAGACCCAAACAATCATGTTATGTCTTTCCACCTTTGGTGTTCATCCAATTCATTTATGGATGACTCCATTTGATTATGAGTCTTTCAGCGAACCCTCACAGGTTCGACAGAAAAGTGGTATATAGAACTACCGTAAGGATTCATTAACGATTTTAATACCCTAGCCATGGCTTTCCTCACACATTACCAATTTCCAAGTCATTACGAGATAGAAACTGATATTTTGAGTTCTTTTAAGAAATATTCATCCACTCATATTTCTGATCACATCCATGAGTGGAGAAGACGCTGACGTTTGATCAAAATCGATCTTCCTGACCAGTTATTGGCCGAATGGTTCACTAAATCATTCGTTAATAAAATTGCTTGTGATATTGCCATGGGTTGATTTGTCACTGAAGAGTAGGCGATTAGTCACGGTTAGTATCTAGACCTCGTTTATTCACAAATGGACACACTTTACGACTTGATCCCTGACGCTCCTCGTCCTTCTACCACAACTACCTCAACAACCCCAGTAGCTTCACATGCTGCTGATGGCGTGACTGGTACTTTTCATACTCAACCTCAATCCACGCATGCCTCTCACACCACTCCCAAATCTAATGCTTCTAATGTTCAAAATGCTCCAACTCCTACTCCTTCCACCGGAAAAACTTCAGAAGTTAATGTCGTTCAATCTACTCCTGCCAGTAAAAATAATTCTAAAAAGGGAAAGGGTAAGAACAAGGAGGATACAAATAATAATCCGCAATCTGACAAGACCAAGACACAACCTATTGATGATAAGGATAAATGTAAACCTCAATATCCTTTCCTTATCTGTGGTGATGATCACTACAAAAAGGATTGTCCAAGGCGTGCCGAGGTCACGAAGTTCCTTCAAGGGACTAGTAAACCTCCTACACCTGTCATTTTGTCTCAACCCTTCCCTTCTCAACATCAGGTTCAATTGGTCATCCATGACCAACCTTCTCATTCTACCACTTCGTATGTCCTTATGTGTATTGGTGATTCAAAAAAGAACGATGTTGCACTTAATACTCCGACCAAAGATTACTCTCCTTCTAAGGAGAAAGTTGATGATATACCACCTTCGTTGGTTCAACCTCCTCCCTCAACTCCACCTCCCAACGGTCCTCTTCATCTTGAATGACCGGGCCCCGATACAGTTCTCCTCCCTCCTCCAAAGGGTGTTATTCGAAAGTCTGCTTTTAATCCTCATGCGCGTGCTGCTTAGAACTACAATATTGTAGAGAATCTTGCGCAAGCACCCTCTGCGATGTCATCTCTCGAAGTCCTTCAAATTTATCCCGCTCAACGGAAGGTGCTGTTAAAGGCCATCGGTGGAATTGATCCCATAGATATGAATTTGATAATCTTTGACTTGGAAGATCACATTCCAAGGCTTCCCCCTTAGCTAGCGTTTCAGATCCAAGTTGTTGTCGAGAACAATAATATCTGTAGAACCATTATTGATGAGGGCGCATCGACGTGAATTATGTTTGTTACCTATTTGAAAACCATTGGATCTCCTCCTCTCACTAAATCACACAACACACTTAAGGCCTTCAATGGTTCTGGTTTTAAACCCTATGGTGTACTCCCTTCGTTGCTTATTACATTGGAAGGAAAATCGGTCAATGTCGAGGCCGAGGTCTTTGATGCGCCTCTCGATTAGAACCTCTTACTTGGCAGTAGCTGGATTAATTCCATGCGAGCAGTCGTGTCTACCCTTTTCTATGTGGTACATTTCCCACACCAAGGAAAGGTCATTACGGTAGACCAGCTGGCCTTCTTTAACTCCGATTCTCGTACTAGCGACGTGCCCTTTATTTCCAAAACACCTCCTCGGTATTAGAATGTCGGTGTGGGTCTTCTAAAAGATTCAACTTTGATGGGTACATTCCCAATCCCACCACCCAATGTTCCACCTCCTTTTGTCACCTCAATCAACATGATTTCCACCTCTGTCCACGAAACCCCTATGTCACATGACCCATGGATAATAGCTGACCCCGATGATTATCTTCCTTATGGCGAACAAATGCCTTTAAGTCCAATTGAATCCGATTATCAATCCATTCAATCGACAAATTCTTCTACTCCCTCTCTATGTGATTCATCTCCTGATCTGTTTCACGTGGTTTTTCCCACTAACGAGATGATTATGTCGGTTATGTCTATGTAAGACACCCCCTGGGATGATGGACATCATCGTTCCATTCTCTTCCTAGAACAACACACCATAGAGAGTTATCAACGGGTTTTGAATCCGTCAACCGTTGTTGTCATTACCTCTGTTCCCGAGTCAACACATGATGTGCTATATGAAGGGAACTTGAGTAATATTTCACCTACCGTTCCTCTTGACATATCCATTAAACCTGGAGTTGTCAAAAATATTCACATTGGAGCTTCATGTTCCACCGATGAAGTCATCACTTATAAATCCCCTTTTCAAGAATTTCGTGATGTCTTCACATGGGGCTACGAATAGATGTCAGGTATTGACCTCGATATTGTTGTGCATGAAATTAAGACGTACCCGGGTGCTAAACCCATCTGGTAGAGGCTTCACCCGGTCCACCCTTGTAAAGTTGCTGCTATCAAGCTTGAGGTTGAGAAACTTCTTAAAGATGGCTTTATCTATCATGTGGCTTTAACTGATTGGGTATCCAATCTAGTTCCGATCAATAAGAAACAAGAAATGATCCGTGTATGCATCGATTATAGGGATATCAATAAATCTTGTCCTAAGGACAATTACCCAACCCCCTTCATTGACCATATCGTTGGCAATTGCGCCGAGAGTGAAATCTTCTCTTTAATGGACGGTTTCTCCGGTTATAATCAGATTAATATTTTTTCCACGGATCAACAAAAAATTTCTTTCATTTGTCCTTAGGGTATCTTTGCCTACCAGAAACTGCCTTTAGGTTTGAAGATTGTTGGTGCGAATTTTCAGCATGCCATGTCTTATTCTTTTCACGATATCAAGCACATTCTACAACCGTATCTCGATGACCTACTGGTGCATTCCATGCATTGTCAAGACCACCTGGCACATCTCCGAGCCATTTTCCTTCGCTGTCATTTCTATCGTATACGTTTGAACCCACAAAAATGTGTTTTTTGTGTGGAATCCGACTGACTTCTAGGTTTTATTGTGTCACTACATGGAATCGGGGTTGATCCTTTGAAGGTTGAGGCTATCCTTAATCTACCTCCTCCTTCCACCCTACGCCAGCTTCAAAGTTTGTAAGGGAAGGCAAACTTTTTGCATCGCTTCATCCCCAATTACGCCGAGCTAAAGTTAGGATTTACTCGACTGTTGAAGAAAGGATACGAGTTCATATTGGATGATACTACCAAGAAGGTCTTCGAAGCTCCGAAACTTGCCTTAACCCGTATTCTGTTTCTTTTTCCTCCAGATTATAGTCGAGACTATTTCCTTTATTTTGCTGCTTCGGAATTTACCATTGTCATGGTTTTAGTCCAAGAAGATGATTCGCATGACAAACATGTAATTTACTATTTGAGTCGGAGTCTCACGACCACCGAAGCCAATTATCTACATGTGAGGAAACTGGCCTCGGCAACTGTTCAAGCTGTCCAATGTTTTTGTCACTATATCCTCTTACACAAGACCACTGTTATCTCCAATTGCAACCCTATGCAACATATCCTTGTGCGCCAGTTGCTCGGGGGCAAGTACTTCAAATGGATAGTGATTCTCCAGGAGTTTGATGTAGAGTTTGAATGCACTAATTCTAAGAAATCTTTGGTTTTCGTCAAGTTGATATGTGACCTTCCCTCCAGTGTGACAGAAAATGTGGCTGAGGATTCTTTACCCGACAAATCCCTTTTTCTGATCAGTTTTGACGACGTTTGATATGGAGATATTATCATTTATCTCCAAACTCAAACTTTTCGGACCGACCTTTCTAGTACGGACCGTCGTCGTATATGTTATCAAGCCTGTCAATACATAATTCTTGGTGACACTCTTTATCGCCGTGGTGTTGACTCTATTTTTCGATGATGTGTCACATATGATGAGGCTGAGAAATATTTGAATGACTGCCACTCTGGAGCATGTGGTGGTCATATGTCCAGGTATGCCACTGCCCAAAAGATCTCATGAGCAGGGTACTTATGGCCTTCTTTGTTTAAATATTGTATTACTGCCGTCAAGAAATGCCATGCTTGTCAAACATACAACAACAAGATAAGATCTCATCCCTCTCCTTTACACCTTGTAGTTTCTGTTGGTCCTTTTGTGAAATGGGGCATTGAATTCATGACATGTAACCCTCACTCGGCCTGGGGGCATGGATACATCATTGTAGCTGTGGATTATTTCACTAAATGGGCCGAGGTGATGCCTACATTTGATAACACCGAAAAAACTGTAGCCTTCTTCATATTCAATCATATCATCACTTGATTTGGAATCCCACAAGCTATCGTTACTGATCATGATAGCCATTTTTGAAATTTTATGATGTCCGAGCTTACTAAAAATTTGGGTCTTTGGCATGAAAACTCAACCCCCTATTACCCACAGGCCAATGGCCAGGTTGAAGCGATAAACAAAGTTCTCATCACTATGCTTTGATGGATAATAGGAATTCACAAGACACGTTGGTACACGATGTTTTTTTAGCATTATGGGCCTATCGGACATCCATGAAGTCTGCCATGGGATTTACTCCCTTCCAATTAGTGTATGGTATCGAAGCTATCCTGCCGATTGAATGTGAGATACCACCTTTGAAGCTAGTCGTTGAACTTCTCCCAAACAACTTTGTTGAGGAGGAACGTCTATTGTATTTAATGCAATTAGATGAAACCTGTCGTGATGCCACACTGGTTATTGAAACTCATAAGAAACATGTCAAGGCCCAATACGACAAGCATGTCAAGCCATGTGTTTTCTCCGAAGGTGATCTAGTTCTCCTCTACGAACATGATCGTGATTTACTAGGAGCCAGAAAATTCAAGGCTATGTGGCGAGGTCCTTATTTTGTCAAACGAGTGTTGGAGAAGGGAGCTTATGAGTTAGTAGATTATGGTGGCATTCCTTTGAGTGAACCCATAAATGGGCTTTACTTAAAGAAGTAATACGCTTAGGTCATCTTTGCNTGGTCCTTATTTTGTCAAACGAGTGTTGGAGAAGGGAGCTTATGAGTTAGTAGATTATGGTGGCATTCCTTTGAGTGAACCCATAAATGGGCTTTACTTAAAGAAGTAATACGCTTAGGTCATCTTTGCATGAGTGCTTGTATTTTTATTGTATCATACTCTTGTGTGTTTCTTTTGTGTTCTTTTTCATTATTTGGTTTCGATCCCCAACTACTTACCTTGCATTGTGCTTGGTTTCCAGATGTCAGTGTCTTCTCTTCCCTACATTGGCTTCACCGATGGCACTAGTCGTAGTACTCAAAACTTAACATCTGTTGCTTGAGAAATCTATGCACCTACGAATGAGTTCATCAGTCTACATGGTGTGTGCCTCGGTCGTGCAACTAACAATATCGTGGAATATAGTGCAGTCATCAAATTTTTGAATGACGCTAATTCACTTGGAATCCGTCACCTTGTTGTACGACTTGATTCATAGTTAGTGGTTCTACAATTAAGTAATGTCTATACCATCCTAAGTCCTACTTTGTTAAGGGTATATTTATGAATCCGCCTCTTGGAACGTCACTTCGATTACATTGAATATCAACATATTCCTAGATGTCTAAATACATTAACATATGCATTAGGTAATTATGTGTTAGACAAACATTTGAGACACATATAAATCCAATCACAATTCACATTAGAATAAGTAAGCCGGTAGAAGCCTCATGTATATATAACAATAATTTTTTTTTTACAAAAAGTGTTTTCGTCTGAAGAACAAAAATATCAAAATGAGAAGCACTTGGCTTCATATACAAAATAGCATCAAGGATGCTTCTCATGGTAGCACACTACTGCCCGTGCTACCCCACGAAGTAGTCGACTAAGTGAACTAGATACGCCCACAGTATGGTGCTGATAACATCTCACAATTTCATCGATAGAGATATCTGGGATATCTACTGTCAATCCCTCCAGGTTCTTCTCGACCGCCTCGTAATAAAAAACATCCCATCCTGCTACCATGTCTGCTTCCCCTCATCTCTGGATAGGGGATGTACCCAGAGGCCGGTGCAACCCTACATTTGCATTGTCAATTTTTTTTGATTAGTCATCGGATTGAAAGCATAAAAAACATTTTATATTTCAAAATTCACAAAAACATCATAAAAAACAAAATGTATTTCTTACCTAAGTCTCCCCACTGAAATCCCTCAAGTAGAACCAAGTCTGGGTTGCCTCTAAAATCCAAACCGACATATGCATAATCGTCTACCATCAGAAGTTAAGGCCTCGACCAATAAGAAAATAAATCATTATACTTCACAATGGGGCCAGCCACATGCCGAGCCATGAGGTCGCACCACCTCTTCATCCTTGGATCTCGTGGGGCTGGTATGCCCCACTCTACCTATAAACATAAATGGGGAATCCTATCTAGGAACAAAGGCACTAATATAGACCCGTATCCAAATTGTTTCAGGTCCCCTTTCTTTCACTTTCTTAGCTATGTCTTCATGCTACAAAGAACTCCATCACACCAGTTGAATACCCGAGGCTCCATGCACTCCACTGCATGTTGAAAATAAGTATGGAGGGCCATGTGAGGAGACACACTCCCCGCCATACGTGCAATGGTAAAAAGAATAGTTCAGAGGGTAAAATCCTGGGCACCCCTAATGGAAACCTTGCCCTTGCATCTCTCGGCCTCAGGATCACAATATTGACGGACATACTCACTCATTGGTAGACCACCACCTCTGCCTCCTGTCAAATTCACATGGGCTCCATGACAAGATAACCCCGTCAAGAAATAGATATCTTCTATATATAAGGACAGTATGTGGGCACCCACATGAAACACCTACTGGTCCACATCCCACATGTGGACTAGATACTCTAGCAACCTCAGTTGGGCCCTCATGCCCTGGATTTTAAAGAACTTCAGTAACCCACACCATCAGAGGGAATTTACGGTGCTCGGATCATTCCCAACAATGTAATCATCATCTTCGTGTTCCCTCTCCCTCCACTCCAACATTTTGATGATAAAAAACCTGTATTGGAACAATAAAGGGAAGTTAACATCCTCATTTTCTTCTTTGGAAAATTTCTATTGGATAAACGCATGTAAATTTTTTTTTTTTTTGCCCGCTGTAGGTGAAGTTTATACGTAGTTCAAAACTTCCGCAGGTGAACCAAAGGCCACCTGCGGAAACCTATGGTTTCCACAGGTCCCGACATAGGCCACCTGCAGTGGCCCCAATGCGCACCTATCGGCCTTAAATTAAACTAAAAAAGCTATTTTAAACCAATAAAAATGAAATTTAATCCATTGAAAAGCAAGAGGACAAGGAGATTACTGTTTTGGCGGAAGCCATTCGTCAAATAGTTGCCCATGCCTCCCACAATTGACAGTGAAAATATGAGGTAAAATAGGGTTTTTTAGGCAAGTTTTGGGCAAAATCAAAATGAAAAAGTAAAAAAGAGTTTTCACCTATATTTATTCACTTTTTATTTTTTCTATTAATATTTAGTATTATTTTATGCATTTTATCCAAAACCTAAAGGTCTAAAGGTCTCGTGAGTATTTTGTTTTTTCACAGATGGAAGAACTAGGATCTTGAACGATGAAATACATATATTTTTCTTGATTTGTTTTTCTGTTTGTCACATGTACAAGTACTTTTTAAGGTTTTTCAAAAAAACCTCGAGCTTAGTCTTTGTTCGTTCTCATGCTCGAAAATCAATGAGAACACAACCGAGTATACCTTTGTCGTCTTTTCGTACTCATCATGGTAACACACAAAAAAAAACCGAAACTCATGGAGTATCCTTTAAGCTCTTTTCACGCTCCATAAAAACAAAAATATTGTCGAGCGACCTTATTCTTTTCACGCTCATAAAAGTATTTGAAGAAAACATTTGATGGGTGATAGTTTATCACTTTTTCGGTCTCATATAACTACTTTATGAAAAATCAACTGAGAGAGTTCTCTTTAAGTGTTTTTCAGACTCTCTAAACATGAAAAACCCTCGAGTTTTCTATCTTTGGACTCGTTAAACAAACATCGAAAGACCCACATGGGACCGAACCACTCCTTCTTAGGGTTCGTTAAACATACTCTGAGGGACTCATCTGAAGGATGAGCTTACATCGACAAGCATATGTTATCCTCCTCAAGCTTGCGTAAAAATAAAGAGGTACTCGCCAGAAATGGTGGGGGAAAATTTGGGAAAGAAATATGTCTCAGTATTTGTGCTAGTGGCAGTAATAGGCGCTCTTGAACATGCCACCCCCTTTATCATTGTATCCGGGTTGGGAAATCTATTTATCTCTTGTCTGACCTTATGCAAGTTTATATCTTGGGTTGTCTTTGATTCAATATTTCCAAGACTATTGTGATGTCGTTCATATGTTCAAGAGAAGTCCAAACAAGCCCTCTATCGAGTCGGCCATCTACAGTTATCAATTCGTACCATGTCGGCCTTCCCTATGTCCATTTCAAATCATCTTCATACTTTGATCTACCCTAAATCTGTTACTTATTTCGTGTCATTGATGGGGGATACATCAAGGCCGTCTTGTGACGAGTCTTTTCCTATCGACTTCAACTCATTATCCAGAAACAAGAATTAGAAATCGATTACTACCTTATAATTTGCATGCCTCAATGGCAGGTTTCTTCACTTTTGACAATGGTTTCACATCATTGACCCCTGATTAAGAGATTCTGTCGAGTGCCGACTTCAATTCATTTATTCACATTCGATGGGTTGTACTAAGGTACCTTGGGAGTCATTGACATCAATGGTGATTTCCATCGCACTTGTTAATGATTTTCATTAACGATCGACAATCAAGTGGTTTCTACCATGTTCGACTTCAGCACATGTAATCGCATGGCTAGATTTGTACTTACGGACGATGGGATTGAATACCCTAGATCTCATCATTTTGGTCCAGGTTGCAATGGAATATTTATGATTTGTGTTGATACATAGATCGTGGCTATGTACGAATTTGAGTTTTCTAAAAGCATAGATCCACAGTGTATTCCTGGTGGCTATGTAGAAACTTGGTAACATGGATCCATAGTGTATAATTGGTGGCCATGATTGACGTTTATGATTTATATTATTTGTATTCTGAGCATGGGAATGCCTACCTTAGAAATGGTATTATGATATGCATATGCTTGATTGTTTGCAGGTTCCCGATTGGTGCGCTCCTTATTTCTGACACACACATGCGTTCTACAAAGTATTTCGGCCGTCACAAATTCCAACCTCATACTTTGGGGGGCATTATGTTACAAATTGTTTTGGTCACCCTAGTGATGTGTCTACAAGCATGTATTCAGACTCTCAAAAGGATATTTCCCATGAGAAAAGTAACTGGTTTCCTTCTCTACAAGACTTGTTTTTAGAAGGACGTCGCAGGCTAGGAGTATTACACAGTGCGGAAATGCCTAATTTCCGTAGGCTGCACTAAACCTAGCCTGCGGAGTTTCCGCAGGCTTCTCTATAGATAGGGTGTGTCAGTGTTTTAAAACTAAGAAAAAGGAAGAAGTTCATGAAATTTCTAGAAGGGATCTTCTATAATATGAGGTGGCATCCATATGGTTGGGATCCTACTCGCCTCTTTGATTTGGTGGGATCATCCTGATCTCTTTAACCATCTCTCTTTATCCTATATAATGATGGATTTCTCATGGAAAAGGTTAAGAAAAATCATTAAGCAAAGAGCCAGTAAGGAATGATTAAGGTTGGATAGGCTGAGAATTGTGTGAGGAATCCTACTGTTGATGCTTAAGGGCTTCATTTCAGTCCATAAAGTTATTATATATCACCTTCATGCAAGCTTGGAGCAACTGTGTGTGTTAGAGAAAAGGACCACCGAAAGGGAACTTGGCAACATCAAGGTTGTTTGGTTGTATCTTCCACTTTTACTTAATCTAATACAATGGCATGTTTCTTTCCCATAAAATCATTCTCATTTTATTGCATGACTCCTTGATCACATGCATAGGTTGTCATTGAATATACTTTTGTTGCTTTCACTTTGGTTGGTTTGTGTTATATTGCAGGATCAATATCACAAGAGCATCGGAGCGAAGTAAGAACAAAAAAGATATAAGGAAGCGATATTCAAAGGTATGTCATCCATCTTTTCTTTGATAGTAGATTCAATGATTAAAGCTTATGGAAAGCGTCATGTGATATCTTGTTTTGTTCTAGATCCAGGTGGATCTATGGAGATCAGTTTATGTCTACATTTACTGATATATCCAATAACAATAGGTATATATACACTTTCTATAATTACTGATTTCAATTTGACTATTTGGCATAATGAATGTTACCTGATAGGTAGTTAGGGATAAGAGAAGAAGATATTTCCATATGGGACTCTTATATTGCCAAAATTAGATTCAGTTTTGTATGTATAAATACTGAAGATGATAGTTTGATGTAGTATCTAAATCCTTTAGGTTTCTATACTTCTAAGGAAGGATACAATGCTTTGGATCTACTAGGGGTTAATGAGCCTTAAAGGTGTTGGAATATTGGTTGTTTTCATTGATGTCAACCCTAGTCATTGGTTTTGGATCGCAAGATTGATGAAGGTATTTGGACATGAAGGACAATGCACATGAAGACACAACACCCATGGATGGATAATATACATCATGTTGTTTCCAGTGGTAGGTGGCACATCACGTAGATCCTCATGGTTGAGGATAAATGAAGTTTTGAAGATGACAAAGTGAATTGAAGAAGGAAGTACAGGTCAGCCCTGAAGATAATTAAAGAAAATAATTACAAAATAAGAAAGTGTTAGGTCGGCCCTAATGTTAAAAGGAAGTGACATAAAGGGTATAAATACATATCATTATACATTCATTTTAAATACACACAAGTCGAATTTCATAGGAAATCTGAAGTAAAGAAGGCCGGATTTCAAGGGAGGATGAAGTCTTTTGGTGATGTGTTCTAAGGTATGTTATTTACAGGTCATCTTACCATTTTCACTATAATTTTTTTTATATAATGATTCAGATGGTGAAATTGGTATGGTATTGAGAAGACATATCTAGGTACATGTCGTAAAAATTTCAGCGCTTTATTCACTAAACTTTTGGAGATACACTCGGTGGAAGACAGGGTTTTTGACTAGTCCTGAAGTTAGTGATAAACATGTGTTCCAAGTAAAACAATCATAACTTCTTCATAGAGAATCAAAATTAAGTGAGACCAATTTCATTGGAAAGAGTACGAGCTTTAGTTTCTTGTGTGTGAATTTCAGAATCAGATGTTAAATATTGAGCGTGGGGCATTCTGCACAAGTTCGCTCTCCTGAATAAACCCGAATTGAATAAGGTCTACCATTCTCTCTATAACTTGTTTTTGGGGAGGATTCAAGGAGTGAAAATTGGAGGAGTTTTAGAGAATACAATGAGTTATATTATCTACAGGATCATAGTATTCTAAGAAGTGAAGAATTTCAGAAGTTGAAGAAGTCTCAGGAAGTATTTATCTGGTTCTATGTGATGG
>JASDQU011025379.1:6129-28946 GCA_032191745.1 Picea mariana | reverse complement strand
GAGTTTGTTTATATTCTGATCATGTGTTACCTTAGTTATGATGTCATGTGTTTTAGCATTGATATGAATTAGGTGATGTTGTTAATTTCTTATTTGTTAAAAATAAAAAAAGAAAAATTTCCTATTGTACTTCGCTATTCATAGACATAACGAAGGGGTCGTTACACCCGAGGTCTTCAAAACTTTTTCGTATAAATACTAAAGGATCTCAATTATCAGACACAAAAATTCATTGATTTTGAATATACACTTGAAAGGACTCTCGAGATGGCCAAATTATGAAGGCCAAGAGACTTGTTGCAGAATGGATAACTTAGGTTGTAATACTTTCCCTTGGACAAGAGCATGACATATGAAAAGACTCAAGAAATGTGTTATTGACATAATCTTGTGGCGCAGGAGGCACCACAAAATCTCCATGTGTTTGGAAGAGTAACCAAACGTAGGAGGAAACAACTCTATGTAATGAGAAATACTTCCTAAGGCCATACTAAATCCCAGTTCTCTACAAAAAATACGAAAGGATGTGCTCTGTCTAAGGGTGACTAGATTGTTTCCAGTAAAAGATAATGTTTTCCCATCCCCTCTTTTTCAAATATTTGATTTTTTTCTTTTATCTTTTTCATATTTTTAACAATCCCGAAAAAGAATAAAAGAATGTTGTTGGCGCAGGCCTATTTTTGGAGAAAGATATATTTTGGGCGCAATCCTATTTTTGGAAGAGAAGGTCTGTTTTTGGAGCGCGCGCCTTAGGAGGCAGGAAAGAAGCATGCATAAAAAATAAGGAAAAGCAGCATGCGAGAGGAAAAGCAGAATGGAAAGTATGCAGACAGTCCTAACCATGTTAGGATTAGGTTTTTTGACAATATTGTAATGGATATAAGCTAATAGAGTAGTATAAATAAATACCTAGGAGGTCTAGGTAGATTTTGGTTGATTATTGTGAAGTCAGTTGTTATTATTGTTTAGTTGAATAAGCTAGTTTTGAGGGTTAGATCATAGGCTGAGGACCCTGGTGTGATCTAGTCAGCCTCCCAGAGGGTACTTACCCTAATTTTTATTGTAATCCTAAAGATGTAATGCACACAACACACATTTTGTAGCAGAATGAATAAAAGAGCAGAAGATCCATATATTTGTGGATGTATTCTCAAGAGGGGGTGAACCACAGTAAAATACCATGTTATGTGTGTTATGAATGATTGCTTTTACTGTTCTGTTAATCATTAGTTAAAGAATGAATCGTTAAATCTAAGTATAACAACATGCATGCATAGTTTAATGCTGATTGAATCCTAGAAGTAGATGAATGAATAATGATGTTAATTCATAAGGAAAGGAATCAAAACAAAGTCCCCACTCCTTCCTAGACTGCAAACACTTAATTATTTTAGTTCCCCATAAAGCTATCTCGGGTGAGACTGCGTTTTTCACTCTGTGTGCAGTGTTTCCTTCTGGTTTACCAGGAGGGACGATAGTTTGATGGTTTTTTTGAAAACCTATTTATGATCAGAACACAGGTCAACCCAAGTAACCAATAAATGGTTATGTTGTCAGTTGGACCTGCACATGATTGAGTGGACAAGATCTGTTGAAGAAAATCACAGAGGATGAAAGCATAGAAGGGAATGTTCAGGCCATGGAATCCAATGAAGGCAGATATTGAAATATGGTTGAGGACAAAGGAACTATAGTTTTCACAGAAGGACAACAAAAACCCTAAGTTTACACCACACAAATATCTCGACAAATACGTGTTTAGTGACTTGCATGAGGTATTTTTATTTTTATTTTCCATATCTGTTGTAGGAGTGGTTATTGAGTTTGAAGGAGAAACATCCTACGAATCAGATCACACAACTAGAGTGGCATCTTGTGGAGATCGTGTAGTTGCAACAAGTTAATAATGAATTTAGACGCGTAATAGATTTCTGGTTATACAGTATTATTGCAGGGTTTATCACCGAATTTGTAGTAGATACCACGAAGTCATATGCTRCTATAGAGAAATATTTTATGAAGGGAACCAGAGGTAGGTACATCAGATCACTTTATACTTCTATCAATATTTAATTGTATGAAAAAGGTGTGACGACCATGGAATTAGACAACTAAACCTCCCCGCGCGCATGGGGGAAGGGGGGAAGCACTGRCATGAGTTTGAGATATGGACAAGGAGATGGATAAAGGGAATTATAAGAAGGACATGGACCTAATCATGATGGAATAGGATCAGATAAAATAGATAATGGAAAAATATAGAAATATGCGCAGCAGAATACCTTACCAATATAAGATGAACCACAAAAAKAGGGCCATAGCTGATAGAGAGGGTTTGTCAAGAGATTAAGAAGAGGTAGAGGATATTTTAGATATGGATAAGATTTAGGAAATCCTACACACAACATATGAAAGGAAAACAATAGGTCCAACGTCAGTAACAGATGAAAAAACTCCAATCTAGATCACACTCAGTGTGGAGCCTACAACCCCATGTGCGACCAATACACCTGAAAGAACACCAACGTTTAGAGAACCAAATTTTAGTGGAAGAGGAGAAACAAGACATGGTTCCAATCAAGGACAACCAACTAGGGGAGAAAGTTCATGAAGTAACAGTCAATTATCTACACTGTGCGGAGGCAGTAATTCAATACAGTTCAAAATGACAGGACTATATTCCACTATCAGATTAACAAAGTTTTAGGGTGAGGCATATAAGGACCCTAAAAATCATCTATTTATTTGTGAAAAGGTATGTGAATCAAAATAGATCATAGAGGAGGATACAAAATTCTCGCAGTTAGCTATCATGCGTTGGATGGGTACATGAAAAAGATACTGGTAAACAAGTTTCAAAAGCCAAGCTCAAAAGACCACTACTTAAATGAAATGTTTAAAATTAGGAAGAAACCAAGTGAGTCTTCTTGGGATATTGATCAAAGGTTCAAACGCATGAAAGGTAAGTTGAAGTACTCAATTACTAACATGTATCATAGGCAATTGTTTGTGAACTCACTGTTACCACACTTGAAGTATCCTTTGAGACAATAGAAGTTCCAAAATCAGGAAGAGGCACTGCAAGCAACCCTACAATTGGAGGAAATACAATATCAACAGATAAATCCAACAATATAGGAGATGAAGGAGGATTTGAATAACCTGACATTTCAACTGAACCAAAATTAGGGAAAAGAGAAGAGAGAATTTGTTTGGTGCACGTTATGCAGGATAGAAGGACATCATAATAATGAATGTCCAACTTTTGTGTAGTACTTGGCAGCAGAGGTGCCAAACCCCTTGCCAACAAGAGGACCATGGTGTGATATTTGTAAGACACATGGGAATGATCCATATCATTGTATGATGGTGCAAAAGTATAATACAATAACAAAAAGTTTGTATTGCATTTTTTTCAAATCAGTGGGTCATGATGATAAGGAATATAGAACACTAGAGTTGATGAAAGAAAGAACTTCAAACACTTAAAGGGTGCAAGTAGAGATGATGAAAGGGAAAGTTGCAACACATTTCAACAATGTGTCGCCACCATTMAACCCTATGTAGCCTTCATACAAAAATGTGAAACCATAGTATAATCCTGCACAGTATAACTAGGTACCCCAATACAATGCACTGCGAGGAGATAGAGGTGGATTCATAGGTGGAGGCCGAGGTAGAGGAGGATTTGGAYGAGGCATAGGGACAATAGTATGCCACATATTCAAACAACCAGGACATTACACAATTTATTGTAMACTTCCTTCTATGACATGCATGTATTGTCACGCAACAGACCATGACACAGAAGAATGCCCAACACTCTTGGGAAAAATATAGGAAAAAGGGAACCAAAACAATCAGAATGTCTAGTGGATTTATGCAGAAGTCCAAGATGATGGAAAAAACATCAATATAGTTACTCGTGGAGGATAAAAGACAGGATATGATGTAGAGAAAGATGATCCAACTCAACACCAGTGGGTCTAGAAGAATATTGAGCCACAACAACAGTTTGATGCGTAGAAATAAAAGGAAACCTTTAAGGAGGCAAAACAGGAAATTCACAAGGAGAACATTGCATCTACATCAGTTGCACAACAAAATCAGGACCCGCCAATGTACGAGATGCCATCTTCAATGGATCACACCAGTAAAGGACAACTTTTAGACCAATTAAGTACCATAAAGAATTTTGTGCAATCTTGTGTAAAGTTATTGAATGATCCATCATCCATTAAGATCTTACAGAATTTTCTAGAAATATGCAACACAGAGGTATAAGGGAAGTTAGAGCATAATACAATCAATCATCTCCATACAAGAAGAAGAAAAAGAAGAAAATTCATGCTTAATTCCAACACTGGGGATTTCAACACGGGAGATATCATACTTGATTTAGGATCTGAAGTAAATGTCTTTCCTAAGAAGACATGGAATTGTATGGGGTAACCCACATTAGGATATTCACCTGTCCAGTTGAAACTAGCAAATCAACAAAGAGTATTACCATTTGGAAGACTTAAAGGTGTAACAATAGATTYGGATGGAGTGCGTACTGTGGAAGATTTYGAAGTGATAGAGATAGTAGATGGCACARCAAATTATCCAACATTTTTATAACCAAGTTKTAATCAACCCGAAGACAAGGAAAATGAATTTTGAATCAGGTGAATATAGATTTATTGCACCATTGGATCCTTCAGAAGAATAAAGGTTTGTAGAGTCGACTTGTTTGGATTTGGAAGAAATAAATCAGTTATACAGAACCATTGCGYGAGATGAGGATTATGTCAACYCAACTACGGATGGGGTACTTAGTTGGAGAAGCATTACGTCATGTGCRTTGGACTCAAACATAGGTCTAGAGAATGGGCAACAAAGACTACATGAGGTCTTCACAAGGAGGTGCACAAGAATAGGCTATGCAGTAAGGTGGGTTGGTACAAAGATAAGGGAACCTCCCAGTTTTCATGGGTTGAATGACTTAGAGGAATTCTTGACAAACTATGAGGAGGAAGGTTTGGAAAATAAGAGGTTGTTATCCCTGGATATTGCACTCAAGGAAACACCTGCAATATGGTGGGGTTTAAAAAAGGAAACAATTCGGGACTGGTATCAATGTAAAAGGCTATTGTGCATTAGATTTGGTGCATAACAAGGGAGAAATACAGTGTATAAGTATGATGGGTGAGGAAGACGATTTGAGCACCAATAGAAGTGCATAACACAATGGAGGATGACACCACTAGAGGAATGGCCTCATCACTTCATTTATACATTGGAGGGGATCCTAGGGAACTGGTACATAGACTGGGAGATGGACAGAGGAACTACAAAATGTACAATATTACAATATAATTTTGTGGTAACCTTCTTATTTGAGCATGAGAACCCCAACATTGATTCAACTCTGAAGATGATATGGGGAGTGATATTTTTTGATGAACCAGAGGTTGAAATTATAGTAGAATATCAACAACAAAATAGATAGACAGTCAAAGAGTTACTCTCATTTTATCATGTCGAAGAGGAAGCACCAGATGAAGATGATACACACAACATCTAGATCATAGATATTGAAGGAGAGAAAGAGAGAGGTGGAAGGTCCATCTCTATATTCAGAGGAGTTTGTTGTGCCAATCAAATTCAATAAAGTCAACATTGGGACAGAAGAAAAATTGAAAATGGAAAGCATTGGAGACTACTAGGATGAGCAGACACTAGAAAGGATAACATAGTTACTGTGCGAATACAGTGACTTGTTTCCATCAACCTTTACAGAGAAAAAATGCATATAAGGTGAGATAGGTGAGATGAATATATCCATAAAACCATATGTTAGACCTGCTAGACAAAGACCTTACAGGATGAATCCAATGTATAAGAAGAAAGTGAAAGAAAAAATTGACTGAATGTTGGAAGCTGGCATCATAGAACCATTAGAGGAATCTAAATGGATCAGTCCCATGGTATTCTAGGAAAAGAAACAAGGAGGGATCAATATTTGTGTATATTTGAGGAAATTAAATGATGCTTTCTTACATGATCCTTTCCCCACCCCTTTTACAGATGAGGTCTTGGAGAATGTGGGAGGCTAGGAATCATATTCATTCATAGATGGATTCTCAGGTTACCATAATATCAAAATAGCTCTAGATCACATGTATAAGACTACCTTTTCTACAAAATGGGGATCCTACCAATATACAGTCATGCCCTTTGGATTGAAGAATGCACCAACTATCTTTTCAAGGGTGGTCATAGTTGTTTTTAAGGAGTTTATACATCAGTTTTTAGAAGTATGTCTGGATGACTGGATTGTCTTTAGTCTTTTGAAATATCATGTAGAAGTCTTAAGACTAATGTTGGAAAAATGTAGGAAATGTCAGATATCATTAAATATCAAGAAATGCATTTTTGGCACACCTTTTGGGATATTGTTGGGACATATAGTGTGCAAACAGGGTTTACTGGTTGACCCTACTAAGATTGTTTTCATTATGAACTTACCCCCACCAAAGTCAGTGCACTAGTTAGGAGCCACACTAGAACATACATGCTACTACAAGAATTTTATAAAGGGGCATGTGCAAATTATTGCACTAATGGAGAAGTTGTTGAATAAGGATAATAAATTTCAGTGGAATGAGGATTGTCAATAGGGATTTGATACTTTAAAGGAGAATATGGTGAAAACACCTATATTAGTGTTTCCAGATTGGGAAAATACATTTCATGTGCATGTAGATGCATCAACAATATCACTTGGATAAATTATGGCACAACCAAGAGCAGGGGATTTAGATCATCTTATATCCTTTGCAAGCAGGAAGCTATATGAATCCGAGTAGAATTACAACACCACAGAAAGAGAAGGCCTAGCCATGGTATACACACTTTATAATTTTAGACATTATTTATTGGAAAAGAATTTTAAAATGTTCACAGATCATTCTGCCCTTAAATATCTAGTCAACAAGCTAGTGTTGGGGGGGAGGGTCTGTAGATGGATGTTATTATTCCAAGAATTTGAAATTCCCCTAAGACCACAAGTATCTCTTTAGGTATTTGAAAAATGGGAAATTGATTTTTTCGGACCTATTAATCCACTATCAAGAAGGTCAGGATCTATATATATCATTACCATGACATAATACTTAACCAAATGAGAAGAAGAAACACTAGTCAAGGATTGCAACACAGAGACATCAAAACACTTCTTATTTGAGCAGGTGATCAAAATATTTGGATGCCCCATGATTTTGATGAGTTACCAAGGAACCCATTTTATTAATAGTACCATCAAGGCTATGAATGAGGATTTTTAAGTCTATCACTAGAAGAGTACACCATATCATCCTCAGGGAAATGGTACAGTAGAAGATTTCAACAAGATTTTGGAGAATTCTTTGACAAAGATTTGTAATGTTAATAGATATGATTGGGATTTCAAAATACCAAAAATATTGTGGGCATACCGAACTACATGCGAGAAGTTGACAGGACAAACATCATTCAGATTGGTGTATGGAAAATAAGCAATGGTGCCATTGGAATTTTTGGTACCCAGTCTATGCATAGAAACAATTACCAATATGATAGAAAGAGGTGCACTACAAGAGAGGTTAAGTCAAATAATGGAAATGGAAGAAGACGAGATTATGGAAGGATTACACCAAGAGGTACAAAAATCAAGGGACAAGGCCTGACATGACAGACACATAAAGAAGAAGAGATTTAAGGAGGGAGACCTAGTTATCCTCTATGACAACAATTTTTTGCAACATCCTAGTAAATTCAAAATGCATTGGCTAGGGCCATATGAAGTAAAGAATGTCATAGATGGAGGATATGTGCAGCTAAAGGACTTGGAAGGAACATAACTGAAGGGAATGATGAACGATAATTGACTAAAACTGTATAGGGATAGTCAACCTACTAACTCTTAATGGTTGCAATGAAGTAAGGAAGCCATGTGTATAGTGTACTATAGTAGATATTAGGAAAAAAAACTTATAAAAAGAAATAAATAGTAGAAAAAGAAGAAAAAGAAGAAAAAGAAAGACAAAAGTAGAAAAAGAAGAAAAATGAAAAAAGAGGAGGAAGTTGGATAAATGAAAGAAAATTGGGAAATGTCGCACGTAACAGATAGAAAAACGAGCGTGGAAAGAAGTAATAGTTATTGCATGTAGAATATGAATGAAAGTAAGAAAACACAACATGCTAGAGAAAATTCCCAACAGAAACGTGTGGTGCACTGAAAACTTACAATGCACTGAAAAATGGGCCAACGGTCAAAAAAGAAAAAACGGGTCAACAGGGGAAAAAGGCACAAACCGAGCATTTATGAAACGTAATGAAGCATGCCCAATAAGTTTTAAAACATTTATGATAATAAAGGAGGCATCGTCAAGAAGATTCATGACATTTATGACACCCAATATATAGTTGAAACATGAGATAAACAAAACTCATTGTGAATTTGAGCATACATAGAGATAAGCAACATGAAATAAAGTGGCGAATAAGTGATTTCAAATATTTTAGCAGCCGAATTTCAACAAGAAGAAGGAATAATTACATAAAATAAAACCTCCAAAGTTTGACGGACCTGGCCAAGTAGCACGAAAAACACATAGTAGCCACAGGTCACCACAGGGGAAGAATAGGTTTGTACATATACGAAGGGAATCATCGATGTTGACACAATTCCTTCACCACAAGACAAAGCAGTTAGTGCCACACTAGTAGAGGAAGAGAGAAAGGCCCTGACGATGGTCAGAATGGAAATTGACTCATATGGAAATGTGGAGAGTTAAAACTTGTTGGCGAAAAGAAATCCACAACAACCATCCAGTGATGAAGCATCCCACCAGAAGAATGACATTGACAGTGAAAGGACATAATCTGACGGGCTAGGGTCATAGCCTATGGTAGGGTTTGTGCAACATGAGGAAGTGAAACTAGAATATATCACGGGACAATAGAAGTCGAGAGGGGAAGAAAGAGAACCATAGGCTGGTCCATCTAGTGTGAAAACACAGAGAAAGGGGAAACAACCCATTGCGAGGTCCCTGTGCAAGCAACATGAGGCCTCTAAAGTTTTGTCGTGCATTCTATATGGGGTGCAGGACACACCAAGTTTTTTGGGATGTGTCAAGAGGTTAAGGTATGTATAACATGATGTCGAACACCAAAAATTTCTTGTAGTTTGAAAAACATGTGTACATGGAAATCCTGGTCATAGGGCCACTAGGAGATTTGGTGTTTCAGCCAAAGAAATGGGTAGCAGGTATGGTAAATACAGGGATACTCCATTTTCTAGAGATTCCTCATTTTTGTAGAGGGAAAGACATGAACAACTGCGTCAAGAAATTACTGGCATTCCTCCATGGAGGATTCTTGTGGATGGATAGACCGGTGTCCATCGATGTCGAATTGATTTCATTCATCACAGGACTATCCTCAAATGGCGAGAATCCTGCGTAATATATGGACAAAAAAACAAAGGAGAAGGAACTCGCGGAGGAAATGAAGAAAACCTATGGAAAAGAAAGGGCCTCACGTGAGATTATAATAAATAGGATAAGTGATGCAACCACTAGGATGGAAACAAAGTTGATGGCATGCAAACTCCTTCGAAAATTTTGCAAGGAGGAGGTCCTCACAGCTACAACACAATGTGCAAATGACACCATGGTAACATGGGCCCCATATTTATTGAATCTATTCCCAGATGACTGCAAGGTTGCATAGAAATTGGGGACCAAGTTACACTATTCATGGCTCGTCATGTTGATAGTTCTAATCGGATGGAAATATCCTACCTATTCATTCTTCTGTGACAGAGTAGGACAATGTCGTGCAACATGATACACATAATTGGGGAGCACTTATGATTCAAAGAAGAGAAGTGGAAATGCCAACACTTTTGCTTGGTATCTTAGTGATATGCAAGAAATGATAGCCAATACCTAATTAATAACTCCCGAGTTGGTCATGCAGTACTAGGGGATTGCCAACTTTAAGGCTAAGTGACACAATATGTGGATCTAGGCACACATGGATCCAGACAAAGAATGGATACAAATTTGGTTATGCATCAATGTAGAAGAGGTAGAATGGGAAATAAAGGATTGGAAGATCCTAGTCATAACCAAAGACATGCCCAAGGGGAAATAAATTGAAGCAAGGTAATCAAAGAATTCTATAGGGGAAAGCACCATGGCTAAGAACCCAACACAGTAGATGAAACCTAGATCTAATCCAGTGCAACAGAAGAAGGGAAACACCCCAAAGAAGAATGGGTAGATAGGAAATAAGGATAATTTCCCCACGCAGGTGGAATAAGGAAGGGGGGACACAACAACACAAGGAACCCCAATGAAAACAACTTTGCAAGATGCAGGTCCACCCAAACGACTGATCATACACATAGGGGGCGGGGGACACAAGAAGGCTAAGGCACATAAGGACATCCTGGAATACACAATCACCAAGTATGATGTCAAATTAGTAGTAGAGAGGGTTCATGACTACGCGGTGGAGGAGTATGAGGAGGATGAGAACCAAAGAGAAAGGATCATGAAGGAGTTGGTCAATGTTAAATAGGTCCTGGAATGGATACAAGCAACACAAGCACAATATAGGGGAGCAGAACCAATCCCGCGATCGACGGAGGTAGGCGATGGAACCATGCAAAATGAGGAAGAAAAAATCCAACTCATAGAACAGGAAAGTCCTAGCTTCCTCATTGGAACATATATGTTGTATCTTGAGGAGGCCATGGTGTAGACACCGCTTAAATACTTGGTACAAGTTGAGTTGGTCTTATCTAAAATACCAACCAAGGCATTGTACATTTTTCAAGTCAGTGTCACACAGGAAGTGTAATCACGAGCTAGGGTAGATGCGACAGAGCTGCAAGTCACTAGAGATGGAAAGGACATGCTACAAATTGTGTTAGAACAGGTCAAGTTAGAGACACGGGAGGAGAAGAAGCACATGGATGACCTTGAGCAGAAGCTGAAGGAAGTCTTCAAAATGATTATGGACAACGTGGAGACAACCATGAGTAATGTTGAAGAATGGATTCAAATTATCGCATAGACACTCAAAGGGTACATGAAGGAGATCGAGGAACTCAAGGAAAAATTAACATCGACAACTCTGGAAGTCACAACTGAAAGAGAACAATAGAAACCCTTGCAAATAAATCATATCGAAAGAGAATCCAAAGAGGTCACAAAACTTTTTGACAATACTATGCACCTGTGGACGACTTTGGAGGAAGACGAGAGGGTCCAACAGTTGGACCAACAAAGAAGAAAAAATCAGCACTACAATGCAGGAATTGAAGTAGCGATAAAAAGGCCATGAGTATCACAAAATGCTTGAAAGGAAAACATGAGATGAAGACCTTGCAAACAGAATTGAATACTTCGTAGATCAACAAGCAGGAAAGGCAGCCCCAATTGGAACCACTCCAGGAGAAAGAATAAAAAATAATCGTTGAACTAGAGGAGGAGAAGACAAACATGGCCCAGGTCCATGCAGAGAGTCCAGAGTCTCTAAAGGAACACATTACAATGTTGATGGTAGAAGAGCTCATAGAGAAAGTTGCGCAATCGAAATACAAAAGGGTGGGACTATAAGGGAAGTTCCATGGCTTGGAGAAGGCCGTGCAAGGAGCGAACATCGTGTGAGTGGTTCGGGATGAGCCACATGTCAGTGTTGGGGACCTGTTGGTGAAGGCCTATTTTGGGAGAAAGATCTATTTTAGGTGCAAGCCTATTTTTGGAAGAGAAGGTATATTTTTGGAGCACACTCCTTCGGGGGCAGGAAAGCAACATGCAAAAAAAGAAGGAAAAGCAACATACAGGAGAAAAAGAAGTATGGATTGTATGCATAGAAGCCTAAGCATGTTAGGGTTAGGGTTTTTTACAATATTGTAGGAACTATAATCCATAAAGTAGTATAAATAGAGACCTAGGAGGTCTAGGTCGATTTTGGTTGATTATTGTGAAATTAGTTGTTATTATTGTTGAGTCGAATAAGATAGTTTCGAAGGTTATATCACAGGATGAGGAGCTTGGTGTGATCTAGTCAGCCTTCCAGAGGGTACTTACCCTCATTTTGATTGTAATCCTGAAGATGTAATGAGTGCAACACATATTTTGCAGCAGAATGAATAAAAGAGCAGAAGAGTTATATCTTTGTGGACGTATCCCTAGGAGGGGGTGAACCATAGTAAAATATTGTGTTCTATGTGTTATGAATGATTTATTTTAATGTTATGTTAATCATCAGTTAAAGAATGAATGGTTAAATCTAATTATAACAAAATTCATGCATAGTTTAATGATGACTGAATCCTAGAAGTAGATGAATGAATAATGATGTTAATGTATAAGGAAAAGAATCAGAACACAATGCCCACTCCTTCCTAGACTACAAACACCTGATTATCACAATCCCCCATAAAGTTATCTTGGGTGACATTGCATTGTGCACTCTATGAGCAATGTTGACTTCTGGTTTACTGGGAGGGACGATAGTTTGAGGGTTTTCTTAGAAACCTGTTTATGATCAGAACCTGGGTCTGCCCAAGTAACCAACAAACGCTACGTTACAAAGGAGGAACAAGTGTCAGAGGAAAGCAAACTAGTTCCAAGAACATGGAACAGATCAATTTTCAGTGCAAGGAGACATGTGCAGGGTAAGGACTCAGAAAAATTCCTCCATGGGTTAGGGCGTCAGAACGCAAAGGAAAAAATGTTGCAAGGCTTGCACCTATGGAATGTTATAAAATTTTAGCAACATCTAAATGGATCCAACATTAGGCCAAAGATGCAAGAGTGAGATATGTAATGTGATTTTTGAATTGATACAATGGGCCTCCTTCAATGTAAATTTTTATGAGCCCAGAGAAGGTAAGCTCGAAGGTTTTTCATTTTTAGAGAGTCTAAAAAAATAGTAAAAGAAGACTCTAGAGTGATCTTTTTTGTAATTTTAGTCTCTAGGTCTCAAAAAATAATAAAATCATACCAAGGAGAACTCTTCTAAACACTACGGCCAAAGTATTCCTTTTTCGTACATAGTCCAATCGGTCCGAAAAAGGGTTAAAATTATACCGAAAGGACATCTATTCAAAACCATTTTAACGAGTGTGACAGAGAAATGATCACTCGACTATATTTTCAATTTTAAGGAGTCTCAAAAGAGATTAACTATGGACTCCCTCGTCCTTTTTTGTAATTTAGTCCCCTGAGCTCGAAAAAGTAAAAAACATAACTTAGAAGAACTCTCCCGAYGAKACATGTCTCCCGAGGCATACCTTTTCCTAGGTAATCTATTGGCTGGAAAAAGGGTTAAACTTATGCCAAATAGATGTTTCTTYTGGACCAATTAACGAGTGTGAAAGAAACAAGGTCACTCGATGATATTTTSTTGTTTAGGGAGTYTGAAAATGGATTAAAGAAGACTCCAAGGGATTTCCCTTTTCACAAATAATCTMTAAGGCCCAAAAAAGTGATAAACCAAAACCATGGAGAATGGACCTTTTTCTCAAATTTAGTCCCTCGGGCCCGAAAAAGGGTTAAACTTACACTTGAGAATACTCTTCTAGTGAGYCGTAGCTCCTAGGATGTACCTTTTTTGTAAAATTAKCCATTTGGACAGAAAAAAGGGGTAAACTATTGACAGATTGTTGGAAATATGGAAATACAAGTTGTCATTGATAACATTGGCATTGACAATAGATCTATGATGATGATAATAACATTGATGGAATTGGCATTGACAATAGATATGTGATGATKATAATAGCATTGATGGCATTGGCATTGACAGTATTGAAGTATTGTGATGTTTGTTAATATTTGTATTACACATTAACACAGTCATTAGATTTGAGATGTAGATCGAAGAGATGTGTGGTTATGAAAAGTCATGTTAATGACTGTGTTACTTAAAACATGGGTTATGTAATCTTAAATAAAGAGATGTGATGTTCATGAAAAGTTATGAAATTGAATGAACAGACATGTTTTTTTGATGAAGAGTTATGTTGAAGACATTTATAAGTGTGTTGAGATGTGAAGGAATTAGTGGACTGCAACAGAGACATTGAAGATAAACTGAAGAAAGAGACGGAGCATCAATCATGATATCGAGTGCATGATACAAAATATTTCTAGATTTATGAACAGAGGGTGGATGGGAGGTGCTAGGGCAGGTTGGAGCCTGTAGAGGAGTAGGTGCTTCCTAGTCAGTTGTAGCTAACTAAATAGGGGGTTGTAGCTTCCTACCAGTTGGATCTGGTGAATATCTATGTGGGTGCATCTTGATCAGTGGGTGATGATATAAAGAGGAATAAAACATCTTCCTTCTATTGTAACTTGTAAATTTTTTTTTTGCAGTTAATAGAAAAGTGTTTGTGGTTTTCCCAATTGGGTTCCACGATAAAACATTGTGTTCAATTTTTGTTTGCATTTCTGCAATACATAATTAAAAAAAGCAAAAAATTCATAAAATTATTGTGTCACTAATTCACCCCCCCCTCTGAGTGACAAGATCTGATCCTTCAATTGGTATCAAAGTGAGGTTTCTTCAGTGAAACGTTTAATCACTTGAAGAGAAATATACATCAGAATGGATCAAAAGTTTAAGATGCCATTAAAAGTCCCCCTATTTGATGGTGAAGACTATGTTTTATAGAGTATTAGAATGAAAATCTATTTGATGTCCATTGGACTGGAAGTATGGACATTTGTTGAAAAAGGATATGATGTTCCAAAAGTCACTCCCACAGAAGCAGAAGAAAAGAATAAATTTTGGGAACATGCAAAGGATTTAAACACACTACAAGATGGACTGAGTAAGAAGATCCTTGCTAAAGTAATAAACTGTAAAAATGAAAAACAACTCTAGAATAAATTGGAAACTATATATGTAGGAGATTCCAAGGTAAAGAGGGCCAAACTTTATACTTTCAAAGTACAATATGAAGGTCTAAAAATGAAGGATGAAGAAAATATCTCAAAGTACTTAGAAAGAGTTGATAATATTGTTAATGCAATCATAGGTTTAGGAGTAGAAGTGTCATACAATGAGTTAGTTGAAAATATACTAAGAACACTACCTATGCTATATAATCCTAAAGTGTCCACACTTGAAGATCAAGAGAATCTAGATCAACTCACCATGGATGAATTGTATGGAATTCTAATATCCTATGAGTTAATATTAGGTCATGAGAACCTCCCAAAAGAAGAGGCAGCCTTCAAGGTGCTCAAGAAAACAAAAAATCAGAAGCAAAAAACTCAACCCAACCATCATGAAGAATCGGATGTAGAAGAATCAAATTTTATTAAAAAACTTCAGAAAGGATCAGCGAGGTACAAAGGCAAGCTGCCTTTCAAATTTTTTAATTGTGGAAAAGTTGGCCACTTTGCAGCCAAGTGTCCCTATCCTAAGGAATATCTTGAATATGAACAAGACACAAATAAACAATACAAGAAGAAGGGAAAACCCCACTATAAGAAAAATTATTACAAAGGGAAAAAAAAAATTTACTCAAAAGAAGAAAACAATAGTTCATGAGAGTCTAGTGGCAATGATGATGATGATGTCCTTTTTCTAGGTATTGAAGAGTCTAATGAGATAGAATAAATTGAGCATGAGGAATAGTCAGAAGATGAAGCAGAGGTTAATATGGAAGAAGAACTTCTCAGTGCCTTAGATGAATTAAGAATATACAAAAACGGCTATAGACAGCTGGAAATTTTTGTAGTTGAACAAAAAGAAAAACATGAATAGAAAGAAAAAGAGATGGAGAAAATCATGAGCAACCTGAAAAACCAAATCCTAGAACCAAATAGGATGGAATAAAGTCTAGAGAAGTCTCTTAAAGAGAAAAAAATAACCTATGAAAGAATGGAGGCATAATTAGTTCACCTAAGAAAAGAGCTTGATGAAAAACTTATCTAAACAAGATATGAAAATAGCTCTAAAATCTTAGATAAGATTATAACCACACAAAGGGATTCAAGTAACAAAAATGGAGTAGGTTATTCTCAAGAACAAAACCAAGTTAAATCAAAATCTTATGCAGCTTCTCTCCTCAGTACATTTAAGAAGAAAGATAAAGAAAAGACAAGCAATGATTAGAACTCCAGAGGATTACTTCCACCCATCAAGAAGGAATATAAGAAAACACCAAAGAAGGTTCATCAAAATAGGTATCCTCACATTTTATTTGGTTACTGATTTGCATGCTCTAATTTCGGACACAAAGCTATGAATTGTAGAGCATATGGAAGGAAAAACTTGAGGGTTAAGAACTATAACCTTAAATATAACCAAACAATAGATCAAGTTAAAAGAACAAATTATAACTCCTTTGCACCTCTACAAGAAAGGAACTTAGAATGATTTAGATGTCATAACTATGGACATAAAGCAAGTAATTTCACATTAATGGAAATCTTAGAAAAACCAAAGTTCATTAGAGAGCAAAAAAATCTTTGGAAAGAAAAAACATCAAAAGAGGAATGTCTTATTGCCTTGAAAGCCCAAGATAAAGAACATATTTGGTATGTTGACAATGGTTGCTCAAAACACATGATACGAAATAAGGACAAGTTTTTGAACTTAAAGAAACAAAAAGGTAAATTTACATTTGGTGACAATTCTTCAGGTAACATACTTGGGAAAGGCACTATGAATTTGGGAAAGACAAAGCCAAGAATGTGTTGCTTGTTTAAAATATGAAACCTATCCTATTAAGTGTTAGCCAAACCTGTGATCAGGGGCACATTTGCCTCTTTAATTCCCAGAAATGTGAGATTAGGAGAAAGGACTCAGGAAAATTGGTTGGTACTGCTCCTAGAACTCCTGACAATGTATATATACAAAATACAAAATTGAATGAGGAGTGTCATATAAATTTAGTGGATGAAATTTGGCTATGGCATAGAAGGTTGGAGCACATTAACTTTGACAATTCAGTGAAAGTCAACAATCTCGGGGAATTAAGAAACCTTCCAAAGATGACAAAACCCTCAAATCCTATGTGTAGACATTGTCAACTAGGGAATAAAACTAGAATAAGGTTCAAAACAAAAGAATACTCAACCTCAAAACCTTTAGATCTTGTTCACACCAACCTCTGTGGACCTACAAGGACTAAAATGTTGCAAGGAGAGTTCTACTTTATGTTGTTCATTGATTATTTTACTAGAATGACTTGGGTATATTTTCTCAAGGAAAAATTAGAAGCATTTAACAAATTCAAAGCTTTTAAAACCCTTGTTGAAAATAAAACAGAGACAAAAATCAAATTTCTTAGATCATAAAATGGTGGTGAGTTCACCTCAAAAGAGTTTGACCTATTCTGTGAAACTCATGGAGTTAAGAGACAATTCTCTTCTTCCAGAACACCAGCAAAATGGGATTGCTGAGAGGAGGAGTAGAACAGTTCATGAGGCTACAAGGACTATGCTCAATGAAGCAAGATTATCTGATGGATATTSGAGGGGATCTATAAGCACAACAATATACATATTAAACAAAGGTTATMTMGATATTAATAGTAATAAGACTCCTTATGAACTATGGTTTGGGAGATCTCCTTCAGTAAAATACTTCAAGGTCTTTGGAAGAAAGTGTTACATTAAAAGGATTGATGAGAATCTCAGAAAAATTGATGCTAGATCTGATGAAGGTATCTTTCTTGGATATGCTTCTACCAAGAAAGCATACAGATGCTACAATATTAGATTACATAAGATTTTTGAGTGTGCAGAAGTTATTGTGGATGGTTTAAAAACAATTAAGATCAAACATCAAAAGACCATACTTGACAATGAAGACGAAGATGATGATGAGTCAGTTGGTACACAAGCAGAAGAAGAAGAAGAGAATAAAGAAGAAAAGGAATATATACAAGAGGATGAAATGGATACCATAGAATAAGAGGAAGATATTCGAGAAGAAGAGATAAGAGAAGAATCCCAAAGAAGAGACACAAAGACACCCTCAATAATAACTCAAAAGAATCATCCTTAAGACCTGATTATTGGAAATAAAATCAATGAAGTGCAGACAAGAAGACAATTGTTGTATCAAACAAAAATAACACTTTTGTCACATATTGAGCCCAACTCAATCAAAGAGGCATGCAAATATGAGAATTGGGTCAATGTTATGAATGAAGAATTGGACTAGATTGAAAAAAATCAAACTTGGGAACTGGTTCCAAGACCAAAAAATAAGAATGTCATTAGAACTAAATGGGTGTTTAAAAACAAAGTGAATGAAAAAGGGCAAGTAATCAGGAACAAATCCAAATTGGTATGTAAAGGGTATGCTCGGGTTGAAGGGCTAGACTTTGAAGAAACCTTTGCAAATGTGGCATGATTAGAGTCAATTAGGATGTTCTTAGCTTTTTCCAGCTACAAAAAATTGAAAGTATACCAGATGGATGTCAAGTCAACATTTCTCAATGGAAACTTAGAAGAGGAAGTCTATATTGAGAAACCAAAAGGATTTCAATTAACTGACAAAGGAGACTATGTCTGTAAACTAAAGAAAGAACTCTATGGGCTAAAACAAGCACCCAAATCATGGTATGCAAGGCTATATTCTTATTTACAAATACAAGGCCTCAAAAGAGGATCAACAAACAATAATATTTATTGTAAAATTGTTGGTGATAGAATGATTATTGTGGAAGTATATGTTGATGATATTATATTTGGGAGTGATGATGAAAAATGAGTAAGGAATTTTCTAGGAGGATGAAGCAATAATTTGAAATGTCCTTTCTTGGTGAACTGAATTTATTTCTAGGATTACAAATAGTATAGTCCAAAAGGAGAATATTTATCCATTAGTCCAAGTATGTTAAAGATATGGTTAATAAATTCCAGTTAGAGGATTGCAAACCTGCTTTTACACCTATGACAGTAGGATGCAAACTAAGCAAGGAAGATGAGTCCAAGGCTGTAGATCCAAAACACTACAGATCAATGATTGGGAGTTTACTCTATGTAACAGATTCCAGACCTGATGTCAAGAAAGTTGTTGAAATGGTGGCTAGATTCCAAGCTCCACCAAAAGAGATCCATGTTCAAGCAGTGAAAATAATCTTTAGGTATTTAAAAGGAACCATATATCTTGGTTTGTGGTACCCTAGCAAGAATTCATTCTCTTTAATGGCCTATTCATATGCATATTGGGCAGGTTGTGTAGATGACATAAAATGTACAAGTGGAGGAGCATTATTCTTGGGAGAATTATTTGTATCTTGGACAAGCAAGAAACAATCCTCAATTTCTCTATATACCAATGAAGTTGAGTATATTGCAGCAAGAGAATGTTGCACATAAGTGGAATGGATGAAACAGACCTTACAATACATCAAAGTAGTGTTTGAAAAACCCACTACTATCTACTGTGATAATACAAGTGCTATAAGTCTCTCCAAGAACCTTGTAAAGAAAAACACATTACAATAAAATACCACTATCTAAGAGATCAAGATGAAAAGAAGAACATTAAATTGGAATATGTCCCAACACAAGAACAAGTTGCAAATATTTTCACTAAACCCTTAAGAAGAGATGTAYTTGAATATCTCAAGAAAATATTAAGAGTAGTCTCTTTTCCAATCTAATATCTCAAGAAAATAATGCATCAGTTGGCATCAATTCARGGGGAGACAGTGATCAAAGTCAGGGGGATTCATTCAACCTTTTTCCCTTGATGTCAAAGGGGGAGAAATGAAAATAGTATTGCCATCAATGCCAAAGGGGGAGATTGTTGGAAATAAGGCATTACAGGTTGCCATTGATGGAATTGGCATTGCCAATAGATCTGYCATGATGATAATAGCATTGATGGCATTGGCATTGAAATTATCAACTATATTGCATAATCATGACTGGAATAGGGATACTAATGTTGCATACATTTAAGATGTGTTGACATTATGTTGACCTTGATGACATTGACAGTGTTACATATATTTAAATATGAACATCTAAAACATATAAGAACATGTTTATATTATGTTTCCTATGACAACATGTCTATGTTGACAGAGCCATTGATGAGGAAATATGGTGACAAAGCTGATGGATGGAATTGACAGATAAGAAATGTGCATTGGGCATGTAAAATGACATAAGAAGTGATGTATGTTGACCTGCTGATTGTGATGGTTATGAGGCACTCTATTATTACAAGCCCTGTGATGTGTTTGGAAGACAAGGGTTGGATTTTCCCAGGATGTGACTTAAAAATTGTCTGTCAAAGCAATAGAGCCTTGATGTTGATGCAAACTTCTATAAGTTGCAAGATGATGTATTACTACAAGATCAAAGTCACCATGACTAAAAACAGAGACCGAGTCGATCAAGTTTGTTAACCTGTTAATGAGTTTAAACATCGATATAAATCTTAGAGATTGAATGTGGATGATGCAATTGAAGTTAAGCAATGAAAAAACAATTACAGAGATCGAAATCAAATCGACAAGTAGATCATAGGATCAATTTCAATCACAAAGGAATAAGAATGAAGAGTTGCAGGTGGAGTCTCAAAAACGGTCTGATCAAATGATCAACGATGGCGATTGATTTTACGATTGGGTTTTATGCCACATTGACAATGAGGCAGGGTTCATATGAGTTTATAAATACTGCCCTCACTATACCTATTCGATACATAGTGCAAAGGTATGGCAGGGGCTCTAGGTGCTTGGAATTCACATGAGGATCACCATCCTGGAGCCTGAGATTACCTGTCAGGCCCCTACCTTTTGGCATAAGTGACAACAATCRTTGATTTACCGAGGAGATAATCTTGTCCGTTGGATTAACATTTTTTTAATACACTRTTGGCTCGATGGTCATATGGGTGATCGAGGGTTTAAAACTTGTTAGTTATTTTTAGTTGGMAGAACTTGCAATGATGGAGAGACTGCTATGTATATCGATAACTTTGGCATAATGCTAATGTTGGAGGATTTCTAAGTTAAAATGTTTGTCAATAAACATTTAGATGTTGAGACAACTSTTCTTGTCAGAGTTTTTGGCATACTGCCAATTATGGAGGTTCGCCAAAACTAGTTAAAGACCTACACAACACAAACACAAAAACAATGACTTAGATAACATCACATTATTCGATGAAATCCYTGGTGTGATAACTACAATTCATAACTGATATTAAAATAATAATTTAGATGTTTAAATCCTGAAAGTATCGATTTAAGGAAGTATTGTGATGTTTGTTAATATCTGTATTACACATTAACACAGTCATTGGATTTGAGATGTGGATCAAAGAGATGTGTGGTTATGAAAAGTCATGTTAATGATTGTGTTACTTAAAACAAGGGTTATGTAATATTAAATGAAAAGATGTGATGTTCATGAAAAGTTGTGAAATTAAAAGAACAGACATGTTGTTTTGATGAAGAGTTATGTTGAAGACATTTATAAGTGTGTTGAGATGTGAAGGAATTAGTGGATTGTAGTAGAGACATTGAAGATCAAATGTAGAAAGAGACAGAGAAATAGTCATGATATCCAGTGCATGATAGATAATATTTCTAGATTTATGAATAGAGGGTGGTTGGGAGGTGCTAGGGCAGGTTGGAGCTTTGAGGGGATTAGGTGCTTCCTTTTCAGTTGTAGCTAACTAAATAGGGGGTTGTAGCCTCCTACCAGTTGGAGCTGGTGAATAGGGGTGTGGGTGCATCTTGATCAGTGGGTGTTGATCTAAAGAGGAAGAAAACATCTTCCTTCTATTGTAACTTGTAAAAAAAAAAATTGTAGTTAATAGAAAAGTGTTTGTGGTTTTCCCAATTGGGTTCCACGATAAAACATTGTCTTCAAATTTTGTTTCCATTTCTGCAGTACATAATTAAAAAAAGTAAAAATTTGATAAAATTATTGTGTCATTGATTCAATCCCCCCTCTCAGTGATAAGATTTGATCCTTCACAGACATATGTGCCTTCAACTTTCACTTTGACGAGCATGAAGGGAAAMAAGATCGATCAACAACATTTTCAATTTTAGAGAGTCTAAAAAGGGCTTAGAGAAGACTCCATGGAGGCTCCTTTTTTTATGTAATCTAAATGAGGTCGAAAAGGATAAATAATTTCTTGTTAGATGTCTCTTTCATATTTTAAGTGATCTTGAAAGAAGAAAAACCATGCTCTTGGGGAGTCCCTCAGGTATTAGGCCAAAAACCAATGAAGAATAAGGATGAGGCTTCAACACAAAGTCATGGTGGGACTAAAAGGACTCCTAAGCCTAGAGAAGATTCACAACATGGATGTCATAATGCAAGACACGGATCTATATAGGGAGTACATGGAAATGAAGGCTCTACCACCTAATTATGACACTTCTAAAGAAACATAGATGGTTCTTTGTAGCACTTCGGTGGGATCGACCCTATGGAAAAGCATAAATCGTCAATAAAATTCAACATGTAAGGTGGTAAGGGCCTACCCTATATGCAAATGGTGAAAACATAACTTTTTTATAGGATGATATAAGTATTACCCATGAAAAAAATACTGAATCCAAAGTCCATAATATTTTTAGATGACCAAAAAATCCCAAAAATTAATCAAAACATCCATCAAACAAACCATAGGGAAGGAGGGTCAAAACTAGGCCACCACAGGGTCAAAAAATCTATAAATAGAGGTGAAAGGGGTCATTTTCACCATTGTTGTTTGACAAAACCCAAAAATAGAAAAAACCATCTTCCTTCAATTACACATTCAGAGAG